>PVKE010011247.1:0-40681 GCA_004027555.1 Craseonycteris thonglongyai
GTTGCTGAGTCTGTTCCTGCAGCTGTTGTTTTGCCATTAAAAAAAAAAAATACTACTGTATTCATGTAGGTTTAAGCCTTGTGAACTCTGTGACTTGGACTTGTTAAAGGGAGGCCGTAAGACTCTGTCTGGACTGCTGATAATAGGTTAGATAAAGATCCCACACTGACCCTCACACGGCAGCCTTTATACAAATGGGAGGAAGTCTCTCCAACAATGCAGTCCAGCAGACAGCAGATGTGAACCATGCAAAATTAATGATTAACTGCGTGCCAGTGTGTTTGTCAGGGAACAGCACTGCCCTTTAAGGGGCTTATATAGTCTATGAAAGAAATTAGCTCATGAGAGGGACTCATAAGGATGAAAGAAAAAACTTAAGTAGAGGCTTGACATATCCTGCTTTTCTCACAGGGCAAAAAGTTAAGCATAATGGTCTCTTTTTTATAGTGTGAAGTTCTGACTGAAGTTGGGGCAGATCATCCACTTGTTAAAACAAGACATGAACATTCTTGTTATTCCTTCCACGGGAAGAGGGATGGTGTGCACTCAAATTGAACTCTACATGTACCAGAGAGAGGAGGGGAATTATCCAATAATTATCTAAGACCTGGAAGACGTGAAAGCAAAAATAATTAGAAAAGTGACAGCAAAGTTGTAAATAAGACACGATGCTCATAATTCATTATCTCTGGACTAAATAGGCTTTAAAAGGCTTACAAAGTCTCATCAAAATTTACAGGTGAAGGTAGAGGTAAGAATCAGTTCAGTATTAGCAGCCTTGTAATTTATCAAACTCATGTTGCAAGGAATATAATCTTCCACAATATCCAATTAAAATAAACTTCATAATGATAATTTCTTCACATGACTTCAATTCCCTTCCTGAATCCCAATGATGGTTGAGCAGATTAAAGGTAATGGGAATTCAGGAATTGCTACAACCAATATACTAGTAAATCCTGTAATATGTTCATTAGGTTAAAGACCCCTGGGGCCCTTCCAGAAAGTACCCACTTTACTCAAAGACGAGCCAGCACATCTTTGCACAGACAAGATTCAATCCATAAACTTTGAATGACTGTTTATAGAAATTAGTGTTTGGTACAGGTTGCTAACTTTTTTGCAAGGAGTAAAGTCAGTGGAATTATAGAGAGATTGGGATTGTGAGTAAGAGACCATGCTAAAGGAACTAATAAAAGAGGAGGAGGAGACTCTCCAATCTTTTGTCTCACATGCAGTGCCTTCTATAAACTGGTTTAGATCTTATCTAATTTTATTTCCTACTGCCCCCCTCTTACCCCTGCCCCGTTCCTGATTCTTCTATCCAGAAAGTCTGGGTTATGTGCTGTTTTATTTGCTGTTTCTTCACATGTTCTATTCTCTACTTTATGAAGTTCCTGAAATTAACCGTTCCAACACACATCCTTTTTTCCCCCTCTCTTTTCTGAATTTGTTTTATTTTTGTCCTTATTACATTATTTAATTAAAAGTTCATTCTCTTAGATGTGTTATTAAAATTTTTTTTTAATTTCTGGAGGACAGGGAAAAATACATGTATATGTATATTGATGTTTATGTATATCCCTTGCAATATCTGGCATAGGTGATCGATTAAAGCTGAAGAATAAGTTTTTACTACACTTAATTCTGTTCATGTTATTTTCTCTTCCAATTTTCGATGATGTAGTCCTCATGTAAGAATGAAATAGGCACATTGTAGCTACCTAAATTTGTTTTCTGACTTATCCCACTTGAGTCCTGAGACTTTTTTTGGCTGAAATGGTTTATTAATTTATTTATTTTTACATTTAATGCCCCCTTTTCATGTATTTTTAAAAATTATATTAAATAGCTTCACAAAGTTTACTTGAGGCTAGTATATTATTAATAAAAGTTAAACACTGATTATGAAGTAAAATTATATAGAATACCTTCAGACGGACAGATTTGGCATTGGCTTACCTTCCACGAATGTGTCAGACTAGTTTCTCTCCCTCAACAACAGAGGCCTTTGTTATTTAGGAGGGCAAGTGTTACTAAAATTTTATAGGAGAAAAGTTGGAATGAATATTTACATTGAACATCTCACATGAAACAACTTTTAAGCTTACAGGAGGCATTTCATCATACGCATTCCTGAGTCACTTCTCTGGGTTGATTCTTTTCCTCTAGGTTTTTTCTCTCACAGAATTTAGCTTTAATATTTTCATATTTTTTATGCTCAAGTTCTTATTACCTTGACTTCCTAATTTCAGTTCTTCTCCCCTTTACGTTTCTGAATCTTACACTAAACTTACAAACTCATCAACACACAAATAGGGTGACGCACACCCGCCTTGGACAGCAAGCAGGCCATTGCAGGTGGCGGTCTGTTTCTTTCTCTGATAGAAATTCTGCTCTCTACCGTCGGTGGACTTGAATCACTTTTCACAACAGCCCATTCACCTGTAAGGGATCATTGCACAGGGCAGGTAGTGGAGTTGCTATTGCTTCAGGCCTGCTCTTTCACTGGTTAGCATTTCAGATAATCTGAGGCAGCTACAGTGGCTGGTGAAGATCAAAGGTGTTCTGTCTGCTCCAGGTCGAGATTGCTCTTGCTTCTCAAGCCAGTGTTTTCTTAAGTTATGTCAGCAGCTATGAGGCTACAGCTTTCTCTCCCAAAAAGTTTTAGCAAAAGGTACTAAGTGGGAATAAAATCTGTCTGAGGCAGCTCCTAAATCACACAAACTTACTTCCCTGAACTCTTCTGAAATAATTTGTAGGTCATAAGCGTGAGAGTTATAGCACTTTTGACAGTCCTTCCTTTCTACCTGAGAGCCACTTTATGTAGTACCTTTCTGGATAGAGGAAATAAACAAGTCACCCTTGAATTAACGCTATACCTAACACCTGACTTTAATGTAACCAAGCTTTACCCACAAGTTGTATGAATGAATTACCCCAGACTATATATTTTAGAAATTTAAAATTCATACCACCTGCTCAGTAATTTTTTTGTTTTTGTGGAATTTTCACTGCAGGTAAGTGTGAAACAAAAACAAAAACAAAAACCCCAATACCCCTAATGTAGACAAAAATAGCAATAATTATCCAAGTAATTCAGTGCCACAGTGTGTTGAGAAAGAAAATGGGGATGACTAAAATGATTCAGATTGTGTTAATTAAGCATCTCTGAGTGACAAATAAAACATTCAAAACAAATTAGCTAAAATGAGAAAAGAGAATTTACGATATGAATATAGATACATAAGGAGTTTGAAGGCAAGAGAAAGTTTTCTTACTCAAGACTAGAACAAAGGCCTAGACAATAGAGGCACCTAATCTCCTTTCTTTTCTTTGTCTCTTCGTTCTATTTCTGTTTACTCATTAACTTCCTTCCATCTCTGCACTCAGGATTTCTCTGCTTCTCCGAATATGCGGTAAATCTGCTGTTCAACACATTTCTTCAGTGAGAAAATACTTTATATCTGTATTGTTCAATATGGTAGTCGCTTGCCTTAGGTGGCCATTGACCACTTGAAATATGATTGGGATGATTAGGATGTGAATTTTTAATTTTACTTAATTTAAATGTAAATGGCCACATGTGGCTACACTCAACCACCTTGGACTGCAAAATGAGAAAAGATAATAACTCTCCCATAGTGCCTTCATTTGCATACCTTGACTCACATTTTTGAATTCTCAAGAGAGAATTTTAATTTCTCCAGAGAGAAACGTTGATTGGGCTGGTTTGTCACATACCATCCCTGGTTTAACCAGCTTTGCCAAAGGATAGGAATGTATATGGTCACCATGGCGTTCAAAGTCAACCTTTAAGTGCAGAGAGGGGGATGGATGTAACTCTTAGCAGAAAATGGTCATGTTCTAAAGTTACTACTTCAAAAGCTATCTGCTCCTCATTTAGCTTCCTTGACTGATTAATTTTCAGGTCACCTTTACTCATCAATGTAAAAGAAACTGAAGTGTCTGGTTTATGTAAAAATAAGAATTATTCTTTCACTAACATTAGGGGGATGGTCTGTCAATGGGGTCAAATAAAAATTCCGGAATGATTCAGAAATCAGGAATCAACTTCTGGAGGCATTAGCCTCATTTCAGTTTTCTCTTTTCTAGGCAATTTAGTTTGAAAAGGGTAATAAAACACTTGAAGGGACTCTAGGAACACAGGGATATTATTCTTCTATCTCTTATTTTTTCAAAATTTATCTCTAGCTTCAAAACATTGGAGCAGGTAGAAGAGTCCACGTAGCTTGGCAACACTTGACCTTGGGATGGAGTGTTCTGCTCCAGCATTAAACAATCTTTCTATTGTGGTAGATGAGAAATGTCAAGTATAGTCTTAGATCAAAACTCTCACATTTCTTAGGTGGTGCCTCTGATTTAGTGTATCAGACTACCTCATCTGTCCTGATCTTTGAGGCTTGTTGGCTCATTAAGACTTTGGCTATTGACATCTGACTTATTGTAGCCTCAAGCTTTGCTTTTCACCTTCCCAACCCTGTGTGCTCCTTGATTCCAATTTTAAATCAGTTTCCCAAACTCTAGTTTGTCACGATCCATACCAGGCACGGTTCCTGATTTCTCATATTTTCTGTCTTAATAACCTTCCCTGAGGGCTTCAGTCTGATAAGTCTCACTGTCTGGCATGACAGATGTGTCCTTTAGGAAATCATTTTAGTTGAATATGTTTCCTACCCCTTTTCTGTTAAAAAGTGCATGTGATACACTAATACCCCAACTAATGGCAAACATATGTTCTAATAACCCTTTTTAAATATTGTCATAAACTTTATCAACTAGATTGAAATAATATTAGAGCAATAGGATGTATCTTTCTATTTTAAAGAAAGATTATCCAAAACATGCAAATAAGCTCCACAGCATAGCTGCATTATCTTTTAATGTCGTATTTGAAGTCCATTCCCAAATAATTGAATGTACTATTATTTAACTTTGAAACATATTAGTGACTGGTGCTCAGATTCTGTGGAGTTATATATTTTCATGTAGTTTTTTGTTTGTTTGTTTTTAAATAGAGATGCAATTGATTTCTATTTAGTAGAAAAGATACACAATGGTTTATTGCCTTTTTGGACATTCACTAGTTTTATCAAACTAGCAATCTTATTCTAATATTCTTTTTGTTTTTTAAATTGCCTTTAAATAGTTCCTCTAAATGTCTTTTTAAAACAACTTTACCATCTATGGGTGTCTTCATTAATTCATAAGTTGAATATATTTTATATATGTTAATTGTATATTGGTATGAGGCAGTTCTTAAGTTACAAAAATTATATTTGCTACTGCACATGTAACAAAAAGTTTAGTAATACTAAAATAGTATCAGAAACAAAATCAAAAGTGAGTCTCAGAAAGGTGGGAGCTATGTGAAAGATGGTGAGGTTTAAGGAGTGAGAGAGTACACACTGGCACCAAGTGAAGGGAGAACATGCCAGAAAGAAAACATTTAGACATGGCATGGATCTTCAATAGGTACATGAGAGTTATCTTGAGCTTATTCTGCCCATCATCCCACCACCAAGAAACCGTGAAGAAATTCCTTCATGATTAAAAAAAAACTATATATCTATATCACCATCTATTTGCTTACATCTGAAGTTTTCTTATAAAAGAGGCAAAAATTATAGCCAATATACTGAGAATCAAAACGTTTTTTTCCATTGTTGCTTAGGGTGACACCCTGAAATTCTGTTACGCTAAAGTTGTCTTTGATTGGCTGACATTAAGAGAATCATTTCAGTAGAGGGGAAAATGATAGACAGTGTTAGGGAGGAACTGGAGTGGGCTGGGGAGGGATTGACATCATACGAGTAGAATGGACACAAGGAGGAAAGAAGATTGAGGAACAGAGACAGACTTTATGCAAAACTTTCTCTTCCAATCTTTATTTTCAAAAGGATTTTCATTTCTCTTCTAAATTGGGACCTCCTTATTGAAAGCGTTTATTTCCAAACTATTTATTAAATAAAGCATTGCTACAACATTTTCCTTTTTCTTATAGGTAATGAATAACCTGAGTGCCAGGAGGCCCAATTTCTAGTCACAACACCAACCATTAGCAAACTGGGTTGTTGGTTGGAGTTAGAAGCAGTATATTATTTCCCCATCAGGCTATTTTAAAGAATGAGTAGAACTATCTATTTTAACTTCGGAGTCAGCTTCTAGTTAAGTATAACACTTTTAAATTCTGGCTTTTATCTAACTTGCAAAAGAAAATATGACATTAATAAAACAAAATAATGTAGGTGATTGTTCTCATTTCAAAGGGTGTTTTTTTTTTAATTGTTAAATTTATTGGGGTGACATTGGTTGGTAACAATGACATAGTTTCCAGGTGTACGATTCTACATTACACCATATATGCAGTGCATTATGTGCTCACTGTCTAGAGTTAGTTCTCTTTCCATCACCGTGTATTTGATGCCCCCTCCCTACCCTGCCCTCCTCTCCCACCAGGAGTTCTCACTTTTGAAATAAATTCCTAACATGGATCCTTTAAGCAGGGAACTTTTTCGTACCTTTGAAATATGAATTTATGGAATTTAAAGGAGGAGAGTAGATTTCTAGGAACATATCTGCTATGTAATTTGAAGTATTATGGAAACCTTTCTACCTCTATCAAGATAATTAGATGAAGATTTTCTATCTCACATTAGTTGGCCTATTTAGTTTCTGGAATGACACCAAAGAATAGATGTAATCAAAGCAGTAGACTATGCTTTTTCCCTCTCCTCCCCTTCTCTCTACTCCCCTCCATCCTGTCTCTTCTATCCACTATATATATATATATATACATATATATATATATATATGTATGTATATATATATGTATGTATATATATATGTGTGTGTATATATATATATATGTGTATATATATATATATTTTTGTTTGTTTGTTTGTTTGTTTGTTTGTTTCTTTCCTTCTATACAGTGTTCATGCATAGGCACTTCCCATACACTGTGTTGTGGCTGAGATGGCCCACTCCTGCCTGGAAAAACACTCCTTTGGTGATTATTAGTTCTCGCCATGAGCCAAGGTAGAGTAAACAGAGTCGTAGTCACCCTGTCTAAATCTAGGGTACTGAGAGAACAGCCAACACGTACAGTATTATTCAGATTTATGTCCCTCAGGGGTTTGGACAGGCACCCTGGAAGGCTAGTCAGTGACCTTTGGGTGGCAGCTACTGTGAATGGGTTCTAAAGTTCTCTGGAGCACTCATGGAAAGACCACTTTGCTTGGGTCTGCCCCTCAGAACTGTGGAAGGCAGGAGCCACAGGAAGCTGGAGAAGCCACTGAGAAATACCAGGAGCCCTCTCAGGAAACTCCAGAGAGGATCAGCCTGAAGAGGCCTCCTTCCTTGCAAACTTCCACTCCTACCTTTCATCTGTAATTAAATTTGCATACTGATTGATAAGTAGGCCACATCCATGGTCTACTGAACATCCAGTCACACGGAGTGTGGAAATTGTTGACCTTTTGTTCTCTCCCTCAGTGAGCAGATGCAATCAATTTCTCATCCAGAAATCTAGTTGGGTGGGATCTGAAGCAAATTATGACAAAGGTTTATACTACTCCCAGGCTAACTGGAACCTTGGCCATCAGACTCTTGGCAGGAAAAAGATGGAATTAAATATGACGGCAGACTGAGGAGCTTCAAGCTCTGTTGGTAAATCATGTAGGAGAAAGGGACTTCCTCAACCTCCATTCAGATTATAAATTCATTTTTGTGTCTTTTAAATAGTAGGTTGTTCAAGCTTTTTGGTGTAATGACAAAATGAGATTTTCAGATGGTCCTTTGACATAACATAGATATGAATGGTATCGGTGGCTTTACCATTAAAAAATATACATATCACATTTGAGCTTCTAGCCTGCACCTTTACTTTTCTTTTTACTTATTTAGTTTTTTATTAATAGGTTTTTTCCAAGACAGGAAATCAACAAGAGAGAGAATTTATAGCTATTCAAAGTTAAAGAATGCTGTTTTGAGCACTGGGTTTTCTTTTTTGCTTTTAAATATCCCCATTTGTCTTCACGTTTTCTTTTCCAAACCCCTCCCCATCCTATTCCATGCAGTAAATGCTTAATATGCAAGCACTTAGGAAAACAGAAGGCTTTCTCCAGAGAGAGTCACCAAGCTGTTCTGTATGACAGCCAGGACCTGCGCCCTCTCAGCACCGCCAGGATGCGGCCTGTCTGCAGTCCCAAGGGGCAGACAAGGGGCCCAGAGACACCCTGGACTGGACTGACACTCTCTTTCCAGAATTGAAAGATGGCTTCAAAGATTGAACAAAGTCTCTTGAAAGATTTTTAAAACGTTAAGTAATTAGTGAAAGTGACCAATTGAAAAAGAGACCAGCAAGGGACAAACAAAAATTTTCTCAGCCTTTTAGCAGTATGTTTTGAGATGATTAAGATAGGGCTCTGATCTTGGAATTATACAAGTTATTATGCATAATTATATGAGACAAGCTTTTAAAAAGAGAGGGAAAGAAGTATAGTTAGTAATTTTTGTCTTTTAGTATCCTGGAATTATGTTAGCTCACAAAAAGAAAGAAAGAAACATTATTACAGGCCTTAAGAACTTTCTTTTTATTTGTTATATTTTTAATTAAAAAAATAAAATAAATTATCAATAAAATTGGCAAATATTTTTGTATAATCATATCTGGTGCTATGCATAAGAGATGAAGAAATAAGCATCTGAAACACTGATTTGTGACTATAAATTCCATAAATTTTTAAACAACTGTTAAAATATGCACATAATTTGCAGGTGAAATGACATGACATCTGGGGTTTTCTTTTAAACTATCTAGTAGGAAGTGGGTAGAGAAGTCAAGTGGGAAGAAGAAAACAAGATCGACTATATATCAATAATCACTAAAGTTCACTAATGAATAAATGAGAATGCATTAAACTATTTTCTCTTAATTTACGTATATTTTTAAAATTTTCATATTAAACATTTAAAAAATATATACAGCTTTTTATTCCTTTGTTTACTCTTTAAACATGTTTCTCTGTACCAGGAACAATTCTAAGTGCTGGAGATTTAATAAAGAACAAACATTTGTTCTCAATAAATTTAATTCTAGGGGCAAGAAAATGGCTAGAAAGACATAAAAAAATGAACATAAAATATAGCAAGTGGTGATTGCTGGTATAAAACCAGGAAGAGTTGAAGGGAATGTTGCAGGTGGGACTTGTTACATGCTTTTCAAGGCAGGTCCTCATGAAAATCCTCGCTGATAGCATGATGTTTAAGCAGAGACATAAAGAAACTTAGGAAGCAATCTCTGTGAATATCTGCCAGAACATTCCAAAAATATTTCAGGAAGAAGAAACAATAAATGCAAAGGCCCTGAGGTGTTTAAAAACTAGCAAGGACAGTGTGTGTGGGGAGAAGGGTATGAGATAAAAACGGAGAGGCACCCAGAAGCAAGATGACTTAGGGCTTTGCAAATCATTGGGAGGACATTAGCATTAATGAGATGAGAAGCCGCTAGAGTTTTGAGCAGATGAATGACAGAATCTGGCTGCAATAAGAAGTATTGCAGATGTATTCTCTTGAGGATCTGGCAAGTAAAAAAGTAAAACAGTTAAGAGGTTTCTCTCATCTAAGGGAGAAATCAGGATGGAGAGAGTTGTTAAGAAGCCACTGGATTTCTGTACATTTTGATGGCAAAGTCAACAGAATTTTCTGATAGATTGAATATATAGTACAGGAGGAAAAAAAAGATGATTCTAGAGTTATTGGCCTGAGAAAGTAGACAAATGGAGTTGCAATCGACACATTTGCAGGTAAAAAAGAAGTGTTAGGTTTTGTTTTATGCCTGTGAAAGCAGAGCTACTGGTACCTTTTGGTTGAGATGTTGAGTAAGCAGTTAGATATGTGAGTCTGGAGTTTAGGGGATAGATATAGACTGGATATATAAATCTGGAAGTAGTTGGTATAAAGATGATATTGAAAGCCATTAAACAAAAGGAAATCGCTGAGAATAAGTGTAAACAGAGAATAGAAGAGGTCTAAAGACCGGGGCACTTACAAGTCTAATGTTGTAGGTGAAAGAAGGTAAGGAAGAACCAGCAGAGGAGGGTGGAGAACTAATGAAGTCCCTGAAGTGATGTGAGTTGTGTTTCAAGAAGTAACAGCAGATGCATGGGCCAAGTGCTGCTAATAGACCCAGCAAGAGAAGGACTGAAGTCTGTGCTTGGATATGGCAATGTGGGACACATGGTTATTTTGTGACTGGAGGGAGAGAAAAATGATTGGAATTTTTCAGGATAGAAAAGGAAGAGAGAAAGCACTGATAATAAATAACAATGTCTCATATAAGGAGTTTGTTGGAAAGGGGATGGTTCATTCAGTGACATAGCAGTGAAATGATGGCACACTCAATTTAGGTAACTTGGGATTTAAAAAAAAAGGTTTATTTTTTTTTTTGACAGAGATACAGAGACAGAGAGAGACAGAGAGAAGGGAGAGAGACCAGAACAGTCTCTATAGTTGTACGTCATCAGTTTTTTTCAACATGGTGTCATACCACACAGGTGGGTGGGGACCATGCAGGGCAGGAGCCAGGCTGGGGCCTCCCACGTGGGAAGCTTGTCCTGACGAGAACCAAACTGGGGGCTACACCCCAGTTCAGCACATGGGTCCACACAGGCTAGGGGCCGGGATTCAATCCTCAGTCCCCAGGGTTGCAAAGTGAATGCTTAACCCACTGAGACATCCAGCTTCCCCATTGGGATTTTAATAAATGTACTGCTTACAAAGGCTTGGACAGGGAGTAGGAAAGCCATAAAGAATTACCACAGGATTATCCGACATTGGGCTCTGTTACCTCGAGGCCTGATGAAGCAAGAAGAGGGGGTGGTTACTAGGACTTGGAGAGAGAGAGGGAGAAGAGAAGGCTGTGTGGAGAGGGCTGCCTGACAGGTTGTGATGCTCGGTGTAGGGACGTGAATAACTCCTGGAAAACCTTCTCGTAAAAGTGGAGTCACATGAGTGTATACACCAACCTCACTCTCCCTCTCCATTCCTCCAATCTCTTGCTTCATGCTTCAGTGGCTGATCCTACTCAAAAGCAAGAGGGCCAGGTGACTTATCAATAAAATCCATGCAGATCCATCTCCCAAGACACAAAAGAAGTACAGGAGTAGGTTTGGAGTGCTAAATGAAAGATACTCAGCACAAAGAAGACCAGATAGGTGACTGGAGGGAAGATACAGGGTAAGAGAGCAAGAATTCATGGAACCAAAAATTCTACTTTCAGGAACTTCTAAGGATATAATTAAGAATACACAAAAGTTTTAGCTCTAAATTTGCATCTTAGGTTGCTAATGATAGCATAAAATGGAAACGTGTAAAAATTTATCTACCCAATGGAATACAATTAAAAGTAATATTGAAGAAGACTACAGAACATAAAAATAATTATGACAAATTGTTAATGGAAATAAGCATGCTATTTCATAATTACACCATACACAGGATCTCAATTTTTCAAAAAGAAAAACACATCAGTTTCCCTGGATACAAAATGGAATAGTTTATACCAAATATTAATTGCCATTTTCTTTGAGTAATGACATTTTCTTTGAGTAATGACATTTTATTTGTTTTTTTGCCCATGTTTTTTACTTTGTAGACTGCGTGATGGTTTACTTTCCTTCGATCTGAATGCGATGTCCTTTTCTCCCAAACGTGCAATATATTATCTGAAGTTTCAAGTGTGAGGCCTTCATAACATGGTTTTCTTTGGCTCCTTCTGTGGAGTCTGTCTGGAAAAACTCTACCCATTGTCAATATAATGAGAATGGTTTGCACGACATCAATGCAACTAGCAGCCAAGGAGAGTGAACTACGATGCATATGCGTGAACAATAACAACTTCACTGTACTAGTCAATGGGGGTGCTAGAAACGGTTGAGTGAAAATGTGTACTGGGTAACTATCACATTTAAAATGACTGAGAAAGCTGTATGAAAAGATGAAATATAGCCATTTGTGACAATATGGATGGACCTTGAGATCATCACATTAAGCGAGATAAGTCAGACTACAATATTAAAAATGATGTGACTTCACTTATATGTAGAATATAAAACTGAAAGTAACAAAGAAACAAAAATTCATGGACATGATCAATAGTTCACTGGTTCCCTGAGGGCAAGGGGGGAGGGGGTTGGGAAGGAGGGAGGGGGCATCAAACGTATTGTAATAAAAAGAGCACTGACTCTGGGTGGTGAGCACATAATGCAGTACATTGACAATGTCATGTAGAATTGTGCACCTGGAACCTATGTAATTTTTACCAACCAATGTTACCCCAATAAAATTAACAATAAAAAAAATTGAAATGAAAAATAAAACAAAATGACTGAGCAAGTAGAGCCATGAATCTTCATCAAATTTTGTGCTAAGCAAAAGCTATTAATAATCAGATGATCCACAAGGCTTTCAGGCAACCTTGTCCAACCAAAGGTCTTTGGGTCACATGCAGTCCAGGATGGCTTTGAATGCAGCCCAACACAAATTTGTAAACTTTCTTAAAACTTTATGAGACTTTTTTGTTATTTTTTAAAACTCATCAGCTATTGTTAGTACATTTTATGTGTGGCCCAAGGCAATTTGTCTTTCAGTGTGGCACAGGGCAACCAAAAGATTATACACAGGGGCATTGGGAATGACGTAATGAGTGCTACAGAAATAAAAGTATGGCACAAATGCTACAAAGAGATTGAGAATGTGTTGAAAGTGATTCATGTTTTGAAAGATGTGCAGCAAACAAAACACCTGTGAACATGGAACCTGTATGGGCTGCAATCAACAAAGATTAGCAGTTGATAGTGTGAGAACTAGAATCTGATCTGGGAATTCCGAAGACTACTGTGTTTGAGATTTTGATACTGGATCTTGTCATGAAGTGGGTCATGGCAAAATTTGTTCCACGCTTTCTGCTGCCAGAGCAGAAGGTATATTGCATTACGGTTGGTATTGAATTATGGAAAAGATGCTGGGAGAACTGTTTGAGTTCTTAAGGTGTCTACTTTAAAGGGTACTAAGACATCATTGTCCTATGTACAATACTTCTATCTTGTATCCTCTTCCATAAATGCCTTTGTTTCTCATATTGAATAGCTCGATACTTTCTGGACATACCTCATAGTTCTTGGAGTAAAAGTCACATACTTAAGTGTCTGGCTGCCATATATCCTTCAGATAGGCACTGAACTAAAGGGAAAATCAATTCCAAATCTGTTCTGACGAAGTAGAAACACGCTGGAGTCACATTGTTGCTGATGCTGGCTTAGATATTAACCATAGGTCACAGGTAAAGCTGAGAGAGATAGGAACCAGGCAAAACATAACAGTAGTTGGTATGGAGATGATACATAATGTCATGGAACTAACATTAAAAGCCCATTTGTGGACATCTGTATACATGGCTGATGGAAAGATAATTGTGATAAAACTATATCAATTATCAATTGATAATCACCCATTCAATAAAAAGTATTGAGCACCCATTCTGTACTGAATGCTATTAATAGGTTGGCAATTATTGGAAAAGATACAAAATAGCTTTTGTGTTCAAGAACTTATTTAGCTAGAGATACAGTTAGTAAACCATTAAGAGTAATAAGATAAGATATAATTAAGTATAAATGGTTTCTTACAGGCCATTAATTGCATGCAGTTCCAAGGAAAAAGAGAAGGTGGTATTAATTAGGCGTGTGGCGTAAAGTAGCAGTCCCCAACCTATTTGGCACCAGGGACCGGTTTCATTGAAGACAGTTTTTCTATGGATTGGCAGGCGGAGGGGAGATGGTTTGGGGATGAATCAAGTGCCACATGCAGCTTGTCACTTGCCATTCATTTATAGGGTTTTGATATGAGTCTGTAAGCAACTGATTCATTACGGTCTCTGTGCAGTCAAACCTCTCTGCTCATGTTCATCTGTATGTGCAGCTACTTCCCAGCACGAGCATCACCACCTCAGCTCCACCTCACATCATCAGGCATTAGATTCTCAGAAGGAGTGTGCAACTGAGATCACAATAGGGTTCACAATAGGGCTCGTGCTCCTATGAGAATCGAATGCCACCGCTGATGTGACAGGAGATGGAGCTCAGGCGGTAATGCCAGCAATGGCGAGCGGCTGTAAGTACACGTGAAGCTTCTCTCTCCTGTGCTGCTCACCTCCCACTGTGCGGCCCAGGGCTTGGAGATCCACGCTGTAAAAATCTTGATCTGAACTTTGAAGAAAGAGTAGCGCTTGAAGAAGAGTCAGGGAAAAATTCTGTTGGGAGCTAACCAACCAAGGGCCTGTTGCAGGGTTTAAGGAGCAAGCATGGGTAGGGACAATGGCAGGGAGAAACTTAAAAAATATAAACTGAACTTTCCCTAATTAATATATATGCAGCAGAATTCTCCTGTCCTGGGGAAAAATTACATTCTTTTTGCCAACTGACTGTAACATAACATGAAAGTTAACTTTATAAAAAATCTTTGGAGAAAGAAAGCCACTTGGTAGGGAGGTGATTTAGTTTAACAGATCATTGAGCAAGTTAGGAAACATGAATTTTAGTCCCCATAATGACTCTTTTGCTATCAAATCCTTTAACCATGCTGACGTTCCATCAAGGGCACCTGTTACTTATTGACTTCTTCCTCTATGCTAGGCCTCTATATACTTTGAATTATCTTATTCTCATAACAACCTTAGTTTTTTTCTTTTAAATCGATGTTATATATAAATGAGGAAACCTACACTCAGAGAAGTCAAGAGATTTACCCAAGGTACACAGCTAGAAGTGATAGAGTTGTGACTTAGTCTTAAGCCATTTGGCTTAGTGACACCACAATATCCCCCCAATCCTGGTTTCAGACTATCAGTGAGTTCCACAGTCATGCAATGAACACACGAATGGGGTAGGAGGGGGCATAAACTCCTCCTTTCCTAATCCTCACAGATTTCTGTTTTTCCATCTTGTGATCGGGCATGACTTAAATCGTAACATAGCTGCGTGTTTCACAAGAGAACTCCTTGAAAACTGAAGTATCTGTTTTCAAATAGCACTGAAATTCTAGAGGCCAATATGTCTTCTAAGAGTGAAAGTTCTTGGCCCAGGATCCAGGCACAAGAGACTCCTGCTATGTGCTTCCATGGAAACTGGCCAGGGATGTCCATAGCTACACAGCAGAGGAATGTAGCCCTTGGAGAGATAGTGAGGGAGGGTGCTCAGCAACAGGAGGAAATGGCTATGTTTCAGTAACCTGCAGGACCTGGAATTCACAGGAAATGATTTCTTCCCTTGTGGGAGTTGAGGCATTCCAGTAAATCTGAGTGCCTATGAGAAAAGCAGCCGCCATGAGGTTTGATGATTACATTTGCAGTTAAATCCGAAAAAAAAAAAAAAAAAAAAAAAATAGTTCACTCATGATAGTTCTGACTTTGAAAAATCTATCTTACAAGGATCTTCGCAAGTGTCTCTTCTACAAAATGAGATTTAACCTTCACTGCAAATCCCCAGAGTCGGCAGAGATAAACTACCTATGTAGACACAAAGTAACGTGTTTTCCCAAAATGTAGATTGAATGGGACTTGATTGTTTTAATCAGTTTCTACATACTCGGATCTGCCTGGAAGGTTGAGTAATTTCTAACAACACCACCCTTTAGCTCGGATTCACAGAAGGCCATTCATATTACTTTGGGGCTTTCAAGCCTGATGTCTGATTGGTTTCCCCACTGGGGCCATGGTTGGATTGAGAGCACTGTATTCTTAAGTCTACTGAAAGGCAAACTATTCAGCAACCTAAAGATGGTGGTGTAGACTGTTCAGATTTCCTTATAAAATAGTGCTAGAGGTGCGTTCAGCCAGTTGGGAAGTTACTATGGCCCTATCTGTTTCCTCTGCAGAACTTGAAATTCCAAAGTCCCTGACATGTGAAAAAGGAAAAAAAAGCACCTGGTAGAGAAAAAACCTCTAAAAGTTATGTTTGTTGCATACACATTAGTGTCAGAATCATAAAGAGTGTCCTGCAAACAGACTAGAAATAATGATTTGGTGTGCTTCCCTTAGTCTGAGAACCCATCATCTTCTATTTCACAATGAAAATCTCTATGAAATACAAAGAGTAATTTGATGATATAGTAGTTGGCCAAATTTCAGCTTCAGGGGAAGCCGGGATGGCTCAGTGGGTTAAGTTCTCACTTTGCAGGGCCGGGGACCAAGGATCGAGTCCCGGCCCCGGTCCCGGCCCGTGCGGACCCATGTGCTGAACTGGGGAGCTCCCCCAGTTCAGTTCTCTCTCTGTCTCTATATCTCTCTCCTCTTTGTCTGTCAAAACAATTAAAAAAAGAAAATCCTTTAAAATTTCAGCTTTAGAATAAAAACCTCTTTAAGTGAGTCACATGCCTCCTGTTAACATTCCGGAGGCCAGGTAAGCGAGCTGTGTCTTTAGACTTGGAGATAGAGCTTTCTCCACAGTGTGGGAATCATAAAAGCCTCTCCTGTCTTGATCTCCCCAATTCTTCCTCACAAGTCCTTCCCTTTTATACTATTTGAAGAACAACCATCTCCCCATTTTCCTTTGCTCTGTTCTCACATTTTTCTTTCTTTCTCCCTCCCTTCCTCCTTTTTTCCTTACATGTTTTTCCTCTTCTCATTTACTCTCTATCCTTTCCTTCTTCCTTCTCTTAAAAACAAACAAATGACAAACACAAACCCACAAATACTTTCATATCCACTGGAAGGATTATTGTAATGAAAGAGCACAGTGGCTTCCAGTGGGCTGACTTCAACTGGAGTTCAGTTCAGCATTTTTGGGGTGTGTGCTTTCTGAGCAGGAGAGGTTCCAGCTCAATACCAACACATTCTTGCTTTGAGGGTGCTCTTCTAAAATTATTTACATAGTAATGAAATTGTAATAAATTTAGAATATTGTCATGGATCATTATCTTTGTGCTGTTTTTTTTAAAGATTTATTTTATTGTTTTGACAGAGAGACAGATAGAGATAGAGACAGAGAGAAGGAGGAGAGCCCAGAGATGTCTCCATAGTTGTACGTCATTGGTTTTAGATGTAGATTCATGCCACACAGGTGGGCGGGGGGTGGGGGTGGGGCACACAGGCCGGGAACTGGGCAGGGGGCCTCCTGCATGGGAGGCATGCCCTCTCGAGCCAGGGGCCAAACCTAGGGCCTCCCACGTGGGAAGCTTGCCCCAGCAAGAACCAAACTGCGGGCCTCCCACATGGGAGACACACCCTAGTTCAGCACATGGGTCCTCACAGGCCGGGGCTGGCATTTGATTCTCAGACCCCGGGGCTGCAAGGTGAGTGCTTAACCTGCTGAGCCACCCTGGCTTCCCCTTTGGTGCAATTTTAAGACTTGAATTGGCAGAGGCCAATTTTTATGGACAGGAAAACTAGCTGCAGAATAGCTAATGGCTGAAAACAAGATTTAAAGCTGTAAAAATCATTAATAATCAAAAGTAACAAACACTGTTGAATTCCTATCTTCTCTGTTATTTTTAGGACATCTTAATAAGCAAGATGGGATAGACAACAAACATCATGTATTCCCAATTTCAAGTAGCTTATGATCATGTTGAGAACGACAGGGAACTTCAACTAATATTTATTGAGCACTTACTAAATGTCAGCCACTGTGAGCTTTTTCTGTCCTGTAATCCTTGAAATAACTCTATAATATATGCTGTGTACCATTATGATCCACATTTTATGGATGGGAAAACTGAAGCTTAGAGATGAGATAAATTTCTCAATGTCTTATAACCAGTATGTAGCATAGCTGGGACTTGAACTAGTATAAGTCAGTAAATGTTAAGTACCAGGCAGGTGAATAGGACAGACGAATATTCTTGAAGTTCAAAGCTAGAAAATCACAGTGTTCTGGGGAAGGTACAGAGACAGAATCTAAAGATTAGAGGAGAATTGCAAGTTCTAACTCTTCCAAATTAATGTCACATGGGAAAACTGGGACCCAATGATAAGGATAACCTGCCAAAAAAAAGGTGGCATATGAATGGCATGTGTAGGTTGAGTAGGGTTTTGACTCTCTGGATGGAGAGGCCTGGCTGGCATTCCAGAGAGAAAACAAGAATGATGATCTCCTGAATCATAATGCAGTTGTTTTTGGTACTGTTTTCTTTCCACTACGAACATTTTCTTAATATCTGGCATGTCTAAAAATGGTTCCAGAGAGAGTAGTTTGTAGAAGGAGGAAGAAGAGATTTGTAACTGTCCTCAGCTTTGGCAGTCTGAGAATACTGTCCCTGGTGGAACTCTTTGTTAGTCAAAATTGCCATTGCTTCTGTCTAGTTGACAAAGTCCCATGGATGCCAAAGGTATAACTACGGACAGGCAAGCAAGATGGAAATACGTCCATGGCAGGAAGAGAAACACAGTAGAGAATATATCAGCACATAACTTAAAGCTTTGGAACTGAGGAAGTCAAGCTTACAGGAAAGCCTGCTGTAGTCCCTATAGTCTGTTTTACTCTCGAACAGAGCACAGTTTTATATAGAATGTTTGCTGCAAAACTAGACACAAACAGTTCTGAGGATTAGCTTTGAGTTTCCTGAATTTGGTGGGCATAAATCAGGCCCTTCATGCTATTTTAACACTTTTTGAAAACAAGGTTTTTATGAATAAATGGCAAAACTGGGTCAAGAAATGCTTTATTCATTAATAAGTAGAATCTAGAACTTGGACTAATGCTCCCTAATTATGAAATGGGCAGCACTCTGTACTGTGTTCTGATTGGCTGACATCAGTTTGAATGCAAAGCTTTATTTCAGTGAAGAGCCCTGGCATACTTCACACATTAAAATTTTAAGCTGTCTAAGTAGGTGTGAAACTAATTTTGTGTTTATTTTTCAGAACCCACCTATGATCATTTAGGACCATCCACTTCACTTTGGGAGGGTAACACTCGGTCGTAGGTGGGCCCTGGGAGACAATAAAGGAGAGGAGAATTTCTTAACTGGCTGAAACCAAAATATTTATAGCTTCCTGGAATAGTTGTAGCTACTTATCCATTTTTCCAGCCGCAACTTTTCTTAATAAGAAGGGCTTTGAAAAACCTGCTAAATCTGGGGCATAAAAGGAAACAGAAGTTTTCCTAGAGCAGTGGAATTTTTTAAAGTCACATAGTAACCTTATTGATGAAATCAGGAAGAGAGCACTTTTAGATCAGACTTGGGGGAGGTTATTTACAAAACATAGGATTTTCTCAGCACACCAGGCACATTCTACAAGGTTTCCTGCAATATGGAGACACCCACAAGCACTGGTTTTTAATCAAGCCAAACTGTTTTTCAGATTCTTCTTCAATGGGGAATAGCATTACCAGTAACAAATTCATTCCGAAGCACCAGAAAGACCATTTGGGGAGGTCATTTGGCACTTCAAAAAACAAACAAACAAACAAACAAGCACAATGAAGTGGAAAAAGGCCCTCAACCTGAGCTTCACTAGCTGTTATAGTGGCAACAAAAAACAAAAAAGATTTATTTTCTACTTGAATAGAAAGTATCTTCCTTTGATTGATCTCATAAAAGTGCTTTCTTAGTTATGAATATATATCCTATCAATAATACAATTTCATATGAAAGTTGTAGTGCCTTTTTGGACCATGATCACCCTGATCATCATTCAAAACAGATGGTTTGGTACCCTCGCCCCTGGAGATTTTAACTGTGTTCTGTCGCAAAGGGAGGGCCCCTAATTCAAAATACGCTCCTAGGGAGATCCTCAGAGCAATGTTGTTTTTCTCTGTCTCCTGACTGCTCCTTCGTTACAAGCTTAACCAAGTACTTAGTAAAATAATTTAGAACGTTGTGAAATGTAGACTAAAGCGTCCATCTCCAGATCTCATCCTCTCTTTGTTGGATTCTTAGGACAGAACACCAATAAGGAAAAGGTTGAGTGTGGTCCACGCCTTCCGGCTACAATCTCCACACACTTCAGCCTGACTAGGGTTCTGCCCCTGAAAATCCACAGCGAAGCATAAAGGCCATTGGCTTGGCAAGGTTATATGGAACATACAATCTGTTATAAACAGCTCAGAAACATCAAATTTCAGTGGAAAGGGCATGCATCATAGCTAAATAATGAGATCAATTTTACAGTGAGAATGTGGTATTAAATGCAGCTCCTCTTATCTTTTAACAAATATTATGGGGCATTTACTAATTACAAATTATTTCAGATCATTAGGCAAAATGCACAGATGTAATAGATACAAGATGTCCCTTCAAGAAGTTTTAAGAACAGAAGATGAGATGGTGCATGAACATCAAAACCTGAAATGAGTGGTTATAAGTAGCAATTTTTAACATAAGCACAAAGGCTGTAAGATTTAGGAAAATTCAGTTCTAGCTAAGAAAATATTTATAGAATACAGTAATAATTATATTTTCCTTTGCTAGACACATATTATTTAGAAAACATCATGGAATCATTTTACACATATTATCTCATAGCAACCAGGCATTATTAGGAAGCAGGCATTATTATCCCCACATTGACAAATGAGAAAACTGATGCCTAGTCAACTTAAGAGGTATACTCAAATTGTATGTGTGGCAGGGGTAGGATTTGAATATGTAAACAACCATATATCGTCTCCAAAGCCTATATTCTTTTTTTTTTAAAATATATTTTTATTTATTTATTTTTATTTTTGACAGAGAGAGAGAGAGAGATACAGAGACAGAAAGAGAACTGAACTGGGGGAGCTCCCAGTTCAGCATATGGTTCCGCACGGGCCAGGACCGGGATTCGATCCCTGGTCCCCAGCACTGCAAAGTGAGCGCTTAACCCACTGAGCCATCCCGGCTTCCCCATAAAGCCTATATTCTTAATCACAATTTAACCCCCTGTTTTATATCCCAATTGTTTACCAATCCCTCCAGTTTGAATACCGGTAACAGTCTAGTTCCTCTTCTCTCTCCTCATAATGTTCTTCCAGGAAACAGCCTGTGAGTACACCCAACTAATAGGCCATATCACAAAGTTAAGGAGAGGCCATCCAGCTGAGACATGATAGGAGAGAATCAGGAGGAACCTTGGATGAAGTGGCCTGGGTGAGAGTGACCAAATATCAAAGAATCCAAGTGGAAATTCTGACAAATGCATGTGTAACAAAAAGAATATTAAAGGTGGCTCCATTATGATGGGGCCTGAGCTCATAATTATCCTCAGAGACCCTTAGAACATAAATCTTGCTTCTCCTAACCAAAGAGACATTAGTAATAGTTCAATATGATTTGTTTAGAGGAATTAATTTAGAATCTTGCTCTGGAGCTTACATGTGGGACTAAGGCACCGGTACTAAATATCTTTATCACTTCTCTCTAATCTGTACTTTCATATTTGGTTATTTGAATCTCCACTGGGTGTTTATCAGTTAAAGTCACAGAAGTGACGATGATGATATAAGAAAGGCAATGCTGTTTAAGTATCAGGGGAAAAGGAACTCTAAGGATGGCCACTTAAAAAGCTTGCCTGAGAAGACATCAGGTTCTTGCCAGATCCTGATGTCTGAATAGACTATCAGGACTCACACCATCCCCAGTGAATGACCCTTGACTCTATATTTGTTGTAATAGGAGGTGTAAAGAGCAAAACGTTTGGAATCAAATGATCAGCATTCAAACCTCAGCTTTACAATATAACAGCTACTTAAACCTGAACATTTTTCATAAAATAACCTAAATTTCAGGGTTATTGCAAAAAGTAAAGGAGTTAATGGAAGTAAAAGTACTTTGTAAATTGCAAAGACTATTCTGGAGGTTCCTATTGGAGTTCCAGATTCCCAGGTAGTACTCACCCATCTACCCATCGAGGCTCTAACTAGGAAAGAAGAATCACTGGGGGGATTAACAGTACGAATGGAGGTTCAACTATTCTCAAAGTTGTGGAATTAAAGAATACGATGAGGACTTGAAGCCAAATTGGGGAGCCTTCTAATATGGGTCCTCAAAACTTAACCTTCGAACCCATCTGCAGGGAGAGTTGGGATCTGCATATCAGACTCTGGCCAATGAAATGAAAGGTCTTGTCCTAACTCTCCAACCCTGTTAAGGAACAACCAGAGCCCCAAATGTGACGTTCTATGGAAGAGAGGAGAAAACAAAGAGGCCACTCTTACCCTCATGTGGCTGGTAGCAGTGAGAGGGAGACAGGGCAGAGTTTCTTTCTGCTTTTGACACAAAACATTACCAGTAGAGAGAGTGAAGCCCCCAAGTGGGCATGGTGGTTGTCTCCTCCACAAAACCAGCAGAGAGCCTCTAATGTGGTCTAGTCCAATGTCATGAGAGTGGCCACCTATGGGGACTGCTTCTGGATTTTAGTCATTTTGGGGACGTTGGATTCTTTTGAGAATTTAGTAAAAAAATATATGGGGGAAGCTAGGATGGCTCAGCGGGTTAAGTGTTTGCTCTGCAGCCCCTGGGGATGGAGGATTGAATCCTGGCCCCGTCCTAGCCCATGTGTACCCATGTGCTGAACTGAGGTGCGCTTCCCATGTGGAAGGCCCCCAGCCCAGTTCCTGCCCTGCGTGGCCCCTTCCCATGTGTGTGGAACAAAACCATGTTGAAAACTGATGCCGTACAACTATGGAGACTGCTCTGTGCCCTCCCCCTTCTCTCCGTCTCTGTCTTCCCTGTCTCTGTCAAAAATAATATAGTAAATCTTTTAAAAAATTATGAATATTCTCTCCAAAATATGCATTAAAATGCATTGAATCCTCATATTTTCATGTAGTTTTAGAAAGGTCATGACACCATCCATGTACTTTACTCTCACTGGAAGCTAGATTTTGAATTCCAAGGTTGCATCAATGTTAATTGTTATTTCCTTTTCTTGGAGGAAGACTAGGGCCTACTATTAAAAATCCTACTTGTGTCTCAGAAAGTAAAGGTAAAATAAATGGTTGTTTTTAAACTAAATTGATTCCTAATCTATCAATTAATTTGAGTTTTACTTTAATTATTAAAGGGCTTTGGTATATCCTAGCAAACTTAGACCTATGTAAAAGAACACTAAGTTTATTCACTTTTAAATTTTCTTGTTTAAATTGTGAACTACAATACCTTATTAGGTATAAATAGTTATTCACATTAGTTGAACATTGTAATAACCACAAGAAAACAATCTCTTTCATAGCTTAGCTCCTTCACCTTGTAAGATCTTGCAATTCTAGAAGAGATCTAGGTTTTCACATTGAGTAATCCAAGGTTCATGCTTCAGGAAATGTACAGGGGAGAAAAAGCTCTTTTCTCCAAAGGCATATTTAAGGCTTTACCTCTGAATAAATAGCCTTCTTGCCTTTAAAAATGAGAGTTTGTTCAGTAATTTCAGAGAATAAGGCTTTTTAAGGAAACAAAACCTTGAGAGAACCATCACAGCTAACACTTCTCATTACAAAAATGCATTTCTGTGCAGGTTATTTTCTGAAACAATTAAGCAACAATAAGGTTTAGAGATAAATTCTAGGGTATAAATCAATTGTTAAAGTAGGAATAATGTGTTTCTCCGATTTTTTTTTTTTTACAACTTCAAGCTATTGTCATTTAGATTAAAGACCAGTTTCACTTTGAATTATTTTCCATGAAATTCTTGAAATCAAGATAGGTGAGCCACTCTGGGGTCTAGTTCAGGTTAATGATGGCCTCACAGTGGCTGACTGCACCTCATTTGGATGTCCATTCATCACACTTTTAATGATGTCCAATAATATCTTTAAGTTGCGTAGGCGCCAAACTCATGAACTCTGAGGAATGCTCAAGGTAATGGATAATTATGTTCAATACTTTAAATGAATACAAAACTTACATTATAAAATGTTGTCCCACTTTGGAGTCAAAACTGATGACAAGCCTTACTTGTCATCTTACTTATTATAAAATAATTATAAAATAATTACTATCTTACTATAAAATAAGCCTTACTTATTTTGTCAACAATCTAAAACACATATTGTTAAGCTAGGGTTACAAACTATTTCATAAATACTATTTATAGTCTGGCATTATTTTATTTGTAATATATATATACAGTATATATATATATATTTGTAACAGATATTATTTTAGGTTTATTTATTATCATTATTTAGCAGATAAAAATGATAAAAACATACTGATAATAAAGAGATTTTTTCGAAAGCTGAAAAATCAGAAGCTTGTGTTTCTTTTCTCTCTAGCTCTAAATTTATAAAATATTTCCTATAATATAAGAGCACATTCTTCTTTTAGAAAATACCGACAGTCTTGATAAAGGAAAGAGTTGATATTAATAAAAATTTGTTAATACAGACTGTGTTTCCTGAACTGGCTTAAATTGATTTGGGTGAGCAAATCTTTTCTATCCACACTGATTATGTTTTTCCTCTTTTTAGCTTACTCTTTCTGGCTATTCTTAAGAACAACAACATACCTCATTGAAAGACGAAAAGCTGAAGCAGGCTGTGTTTCCTTATGTCTTTATGTCTATCATGCACATTTGTTTGATTACTTCTTAAATATATTCTTTTAATATTAGATAGCAATAATATAAAATGATAATTACTTAATTTGATCTATTTTATTTTATAAAGATTTTCTAATTTAACTCTCTATGGAATTAGTATTTTCATTTTTTAAAGTAAGAAAACTGAGAATATTTGTTTTCGACCATTTTTAATATTGGCTTGTCAGTATTTTCTTACTGCTTCACAGGAGTACTTTATATATCCTTCAATTTTATATATATTTTAAAATTTAGATGATGTATACATATTGTTGATATTAATTAAAAATTAAACAATTATGGAGATTTATACACACGCACGCGCGCACACACACATGTAAAAGATGAGAAGAGGATATTATAGACAACATTATAGACAACAATAATTTTGGCAACTTAAATGGACAAATTTCTTTTAAAAATCCACTTACTAATGTTGACACAAGAAGAAACATAAAAATATAAACAGTCCTACATCTAAGGTAATCAAATTCATAATCTTAAAACTTTTCCAAAACAAAACTATGGACACAGAATGGCATCACCAAAGAAAAATTAATAGATTGATAGGTTGGACATCAATAAAATCAAGAACTTTCATTCATTAAAAGATACTTTTGTTCATTAAAAAGATGTTGTTTATATATACACAGTATCTTTTTATACATACATATATATTTTATATATCTTTATATATATTTTTTTGTGTAACACACATGCATACACACACACACACAATCTTACTCTTGTTTCCTATTCTCAATCCTTATTTTAGGCATCTATTAGCTACAATGTTATTTTTTCTTATTAAGATTTTTTAACAGTGACATTTCACTCTGAAACTATATCTATTGCGCTTTAGCCATACCTTGATTCCAAAATGGAAAGGTAATAAAGAGTATTCATAATACATCATGTATATATTTTTATCTGAGAACCACATAGTATAATTTGACATTCAGAGAAATAAATTATTCTACATTTCTAATAAATATCAGTCAGATGAATTATTTTTTTATTGTTTGTATTTTATACTATCAATTGCTCAAAATCATCTATTTTAGTTTGCTCTATGTTTGAATTATTACTTTTTATTGTGTGTGTGTGTGTGTGTGTGTGTGTTTCCCCCTGAAGTCTTAGTTGTTTCTGTTCTTGTTGATGTAAGAAATATTTTAAAATCATGTCACTAAGAAGCTTAAACTTCTTAATCATGCCATTTGTTTTGAAGTTCTTGAAATTCTGACTACTTGGACTTCTGACATCCTGTTCTAATTTGGTCTAATTCATTTCTGCCATAGAAATCCCAGGATTTATTTTCATAATGTTCCTTGATTAAGTATTCTTTTTCCTGAAATATATTTCTTTTTTAGGATGGATATCATCTTAGGAACATTTTACATTTTTTGAAGATGTTCTTTTCAATAGAATTTTTTTTAGAAGGTGCATAAAATGTTAGGTTACTTGAATGAAACTCGTATGTTTGGCAATATAGTTACATTAGCCTCTGATTTGTGGTTGCTTTGCAGTGAGCAGAATTAATACCCTTTTCAAAATTGGTTTCAATGTTGAGACATACATTTACCAAGGCAGTATTAAATTATTACATTTATTAGTCACATAATAAGGCTTTCTGGGGAGAATGCAGTCAGGTACTCAGGACAGCCTAGAAATGGCTCAAGTGAAGGGAGGGACAAGTGGCTTTGGCTTTTATTGTGGTTAGAGGGTAAGGCCAGAGTGAAGGTTTGAACCTTTTGCAGGCCAAAGAGAAGTAGTACATGGTATGTTTTATAGGGTTGCCTAGATGTGGGCAAGGAGGGAAGGTAAAGGGGTGGAGACTGAAAAATGTCAGTGATAAAATATCAAGAATGAAGTCAGATTCTTACTTCATCCTCATGCTCAAATGATAGTTTACCTGAATGTATATTATATGAAAATCATTTGCCTATACAACTTTAAATACTAGGTTTTTAAATAGCATCTTCTGTTGATGATGAAAAACCTGATGACAATGTCTTTGTAGATGAAAACCTTGTACAGTAGACTCTCTGTTAACCGGCACTCAAGCAACCGGCAAACTCTTAAGCAACTGGTAAATATTTTTTACTTGTTGCTTGAGAGTTTGCCGGTTGCTTGAGAGGACCAATTGCTTGAATTCCGGTTAACAGAGAGTCTACTTATATTTGCCAACATCTACCAATCCCCGTGTGTGCTGGTTAACTGAGAATCTACTGTATTTTGTTCTAGAAACCTTATTTTATCTATTCATATTCCTAGAATACTGAAAGTTCCCAATAAGGTGCCAAGGTCTAGATATTTTATCCATCAGTTTGTTTGACACATGCTTGGTTCCTTTAAATTTCATACTGTACTTTAGAGGAAAAAGAAATTTCTCTTAATTCTTTATGTTTTCCTATTTCCAACCCCCCATCCCCTTTTTCTCTTTGAAGATCTTATTACCAGTAAACCAGATTTCATGCCCACTGCATTTATCTGCCATATTTCTGAACTTCCTTGCTATATTTTATATCTGATTTTTATTTTATAATCTGAGGAATTGAATTTACTCTAGTCTTTAACCCTTCTATTTTTTTTTTTTAATTTTTCAATCTTATGTTGAAATCCAAGAATTCTTTCAAGTTCACTAGTTCTTGTTTTATGGAAGAACTACCTTATGAATTTTTTGGAGCATATTATATCAATTGTAAGTGTGTTGGACCTTGAATAGTAGAAAACCCAACAACAATAGCTTAATTTTAAAAAAAGGGGGGGAGGGTATTTTTCTCTTGAAGCAAGAATCTGAGGCTAGGCAAACGAGTTGGTCCAGTCAAGAGGGTCTTTGCCATCTTTAGCGTGTGGACCTCTTTCCTCATGCTTATCTCTTCATGGTCATAATAGAGCTACTGCACTTTTAGGCATCTTGTCAAGTTCTAAATAAGAAAAAGAGATAAAGGCAAGACAATGAACTGAATGTATATCTTCTATATCTAAAGATAACCATATATATTTAAAAATCTTTCCTGAAAGTTCTAACTAAGATTTCTGTTTATATATCATTGTCCAGAATTGGAGTACATGGCTATCATAAGCCAATAATAATTATTATTATTTTGCTTCAATTGAAATTTATTTTAATTATTAGTATTAGTTAACATTTATCATATGTTTATTGACTATTTTTTAAATTAATTAATTTATTGGGGTGACATTGATTGATATCAATTACATTGCTTCCAGGTGTACAATTCTACATTACATTGTCTATACATCACATTATGTGCTCACCACGCAGAATCAGCTCACTTTTCATCACCTTATGTTTGATTCCCCCTCCCTACTCCCCCTTACCCATCTCTCCCACCCAACTCTTGCCTTACCCTCAGGTAACCACTAATCTATTGACTGTGTCCATGAGTCTTTGTTTCTTTCTTCCTTTCAAGTTTTATATTCCACCTCTAAGTGAGGTCATATGTTTCTTCAGAGACCAATTATTATTATTTTTTTAAGATTTGTTTTTATTGCTTGTGACAGAGAGAGAAAGATACAGAGACAGAGATAGAGAAAAGAGGGAGGGCCCAGAACAATCGCCCTAGTTGCACATCACTGTTTTTCCATGTAATTTCATTCCACAGGTGGGCTCGGGGCTGCACAGGGCAGGAACTGGGCCGGGGTCTCACCCCGATGAGAATCAAGCTGGGGGCACTCCTCAGTTCAGCATATGGGTCCACATGGGCCTGGGCCAGGATTTGATCCTTGTTGCCCGGGACAGCAAAGTACGTAACCATTTAACCTGCTAAGCCATCCCTGCTTCCCCCATAGGCCAATTATTGAAGAGAGTTTAAAGAGAAGTTCTGAATGGAATTGAGTCAACTAATCAACAGTGTCCACCAAAGATACTAGCTGTAATTTTAATAAATGTTCTCCTCTATTTCTCTTCTATATGTATTTCTCAAATAACACGCTGGTGCTACTTTTAACAAAAGAACTAGATTCATCAGTTTATGACTATACTTTTTTATTTAAAGTTTTTTTCTCATTCCCTGTATTTACTATTTATGTCAAGAAGATTTTTCAAGTTTTGTTGTCTATTTATTAAAGTATTTGTCAGTTTAAAAACTTTGCGAGGGGAGGGGGGCGGGAGCATTGTGTGGGGAGGGGGGAGTGGGCACCAGATATATTGGGTTGGAGGGGGACCTGATTCTGGGAGCTGGGCACATAATGTGATGCATGGGGGCTGTGATGTGGAGTTGTCCATTGGGAAACTGTCTGATTGTTACCAACCAATGTCACCCCATTAAATTTAACAATAAAAAAATTAAAAAAAAACAAAAAACAAAACAAAAAAACCCAACTTTGCTATATTACTTTATTATATGAGATGGTGGGGATTTGTAGTTACAATTCGCTGAGTCACATATGAACAAAATTCCTGAGTTTACTAAATTATCTATGCTAACTCCCTCTTAAGTAAGATGGGCAATTGTTCAGTTCTCTACTTGTACTTATACACTATCTAGATTCTTCAGTTTTTATTGTGGCTATGTGATCTTTGTTCTTATTTGATCCTGTTTCTTTGCCAAAACATTTGAAATTAACCAGACCAGTTAATTTCCCAAAGTTTGCACAAGGTTTAGCCTACATTTGTCATCTCCTCCTTCTCTTCCTCCTCCTTCTCTTCCTCTTCCTCCTCCTCCTCCTCCTCCTCCTCCTCATGGGAAGATTCTGCTTTGAGTTATGGATTTGGAGAGAAAAAGGAGGGAATAAAGAAAAAGATTATGGAAGTTGGTTAAACCAATAACAAAAGTAAGGATACTCTTATTGAAAATTTTGTCTCCTGAATTAGTATAGCTTTACAAGTATGGTTATTGATTATGTTTTTATTAACCTTAAGCTTTACTATTTCATAAAATCTGTAGAGATAAATTTTAAAGAATGTATTCTGGAAGATACTGAAGTAACCCTTACACTACCACAACAAGGCAGAGACTGGGGTATAATCAAAGATGAGTGGGAGAGCAGAAAAGATGGTAGGTGCAAGAAATGTAAGCTCCATTTTTATTTGAGGCATTGCGAGAATGTGAAAAGAGAAAAAAAGACTTAATGAGGTGATCTTACGAGTATATTAAGTTTTGGGTGAACATTTAGACCAAGCGTGTCCAACCAGCGGCCTGCAGGCCACATGCAGCCCAGGGCAGCTTAGAATGTGGTGCAGCACAAATTTGTAAACTTTCTTAAAACACTACGAGATTTTTCTTTTTCTTTAACTCATCAGCTATTACTAGTGTTACTGTATTTTATGTGTTGCCCAAGACAGTTCTTCTTCCAATGTAGCCAAGGGAAGCCAAAAGGTTGGACACCCCTGATTTAGACTTTTAAGTGTTTACCTATGGTGAAATTCATGAAGTTTTGTAGGAAGCCTAAGATTGCACCCAGATGTGGTACCTATACAGTCTGGATTGATTAGGGTGGTTTTGAATTCATATATATTTATTCTTTTCAAAAAATATTTTGTTAAATATAATTTTCATAAGTACATGTAATGTATATAGTTTCAAAGAAGATGTTACATATCAATATTTATTTTAAAATATTTTCTCAAATTATGTGCACATAGACCAGGTGACTACTGGAAGGACAAAAAATAGGTGAAGTTACATTCCAAAGATTACTCAGCTTTACTTGATTGTAGGGGCAGGATTCGGAAAGGGAAATAATTAATGTCTGAACAACAGCTTTGTGTTAGTCACGTGATAGGCCATTTATATACATCATTTTAAATCATAATTTTCAAAACAAGTATTATCTGTATTTGAAGTATAATGAATCTAAAAACATAAGTAACTATTTCAAAGTCAGAGTTAGATTAAGAAGTGAATTAGATTGCAAGAGCTGTTATAACAGAATACCATAGGCTGGGGGGCTTAAACAACAGGAAAAAATATATATTTTTTTACATTCTGGAGGTAGGAATTCCAAGATGAAGGTGTTGGCAGAATTTTTTTTTAGTTATTTAAAAAATTTGACTAAAGTATAGTTAACATATTTTATATTAGTTTCAAATGTCCAACATAGTGATTTTACCTGCATATACCATGTGAAGTGATCCCCACCGTAAGTCTAGTAACACCTGTTCCCATACAAAGTTGTTGCAATATTCCTGATTATATTCCCTATCCATGCATTATGTCTTGTGACTTATTTATTTTTATGCCTGGAAGTTTGTACTTCTTAATCCCTTTGCCTTTTTGCCCATCACCCTCCACCCCCGGCAACTTAATAAGAAGATAATATTTGAACACACACAATCGGTTCATTCTCTGTATCTGTGAGACTGTTTTTTTAAATTTATTAATTGATTTTTTTTTCAAGATTCCACATAGAAGTGAATTCATAGAGTATTTGTCTTCCTCTGTCTGACTTATTTCATTTAGCATAATGCTTTTCAGGTCCATCCATGTTGTCACAATTAGCAAGATTTCATTATTTTAATGGCTGAGAACTATTTCTTTGTATATCTGTACCACCTCTTTTATATTCACTCACTATCAATAGACATCTAGGATGCTTCCATATCTTGGATATTGTAAATAATACTATAATAAACATGGGGTGCATATATCTTTTCAATTTATACTTTCATTTTCTTTGAATAGATACCCAAAAGTAGAAATTTAGTTTCTAAGTACTTCTACTGATAATTTTTTGAGGAATCTCCATACTGTTTTCCAATAGTGGCTGCAGCAATTTACTTTCCCACTAACAGTGCACAAGGATTCTCTTTTCTCCACATCCTCACCAATACTTTGTGTTTCTTGTAAATTATTTTTGATAATAGTCATTCTGACCTGTGTGAGGTGATATACATTGTGGTTTTGATTTGCATTTCTGGTACTTAGTGATCTTGAGCACCCTCTCATGTGTCTGTTCACCATCTATATGTCTCCTTTTGAATAAATGTCTACTCAGGTCCTCTGCCCATTTTTTAAATCAGATTGTCTTTTTGATGTTAAGTTGTATGTGTTTTTTTTTCTTTAAGATTTATGTTATTGTTTTGAGAGGAAGGAGGGAGAGAGAGAGTAGGGGCAGGGCCCAGAGCAGTCTCCATAGTTGTACATCGTTAGTTGTGACATTGTTTCATTCCACACAAGTGTATGTGGGGCTGCACAGGATAGGAACCAAACTGGGGGCCTCCTGCATGGGAGACAAGAACCTTTATTGCCATCCTGTTGCACCGCAGTTCAGCATATGGTTTGCACAGGGCCAGGGCCGGGATTCAATCTCTGGATGTCTTAATTACAAGGCAAGCATTCAACCTGCTGAGCTGTCCCAGCACCTCCTTCTATGAGTTCTTTGTATATGATAGATATTAACTCTTTATTGGATGTTTCAATTACAAATATCTCCTTCCACTCAATAGAGTTTTTTTCTTGCTTTGTTGATGACTTTCTTTGCTGTACAAAAGTTTTTTAGTTTGATTTAATTTCATTTGTTTATTTTTGCCTTTGTTGCTTTTGCCCGAGAGGACATATCCAAATATGTATATATTGCTAAGATGGATCTCAAAGAGTTTACTGCTTATATTTTCTTCTTGGAATTTTATGGTTTCAGGTCTTACATTTAAGTTTCTAATCCATTTTGACTTTATTTTTGTATATGATGCAAGAAAGTGGTCCAGTTTCATTTTTATTGCATGTGTCTGCCCAGTTTTCCCAAGACCATTTATTGAAGAGACGGTCAAGGTTGGGTTCTTTTGAGGCCTCTCTCCTTAGCTCATAAATGCTGTCTTTTTTCTGATGCCTTTTCTCTCTGTCCTCATATGGCCTTCCGTTTATGGGCATACACCTCAAGCTCCTCGCTGTGTGTCAAAATTTCTCTTCTTATAAGAACACCAGTCAGATTGGAGTAGGGCCTACATTAATGTCCTCTTTTTAACTTAATTATCTCTTCACAGGCCCTTTCTCCAAATGCAGTCACATTCGAGAATCTGGGGGGTTAGGACTCAAAGTATGGATTTTTGGAGGCACACAATACAGCTCATAACAGGAGGACAGTTGTATTTAGAAATAGTGAAATGGATATCAGTCGTGAAGATTTGTCCTCCTGTTCTGATATCTAAATGTTCTGAAATATAAAGGCTGAACCCATGGAAAGCATTGACCCCCAACTGTCTACGAATGTCTACATAAGGGCAACCCAAATACAGAAAAAAATCTAACTGGTGTGTGTGGAGAGGACACCAAAGTCAATTGCCTAATTCTAGAAGATAAAGCCCAGGAGGAATCTAGGAATTACTTAGTCTAACCTCCTCCCTTTACAAATAAAGAAGCAAAAGTTCAATTATGAAATAACTTGCAGAATAGCATAAAATTGGTGGGTTTACCAGTGCTAACATGTAAAAATAATTTTTAAAATTAGTTTCAGGTGTACAAAACAACATAGTGATTAGACATTCATAAACTTCACAAAGCAATGACCTCAATAAGTCTATTACCTACCTGACACTGAACATAGTTATAGATATTATTGACTATATTCCCTATGCTGGGCTATGTATTCTGGGATTTTTACAAAAAATAATAGTTGATATTTAATATTATTTTATATTAGTTTCAGGTACACAGCATAGTGTTTACACATTTATATAGTTTATAAAATGATTCCTCCCCATAAGTCTAGTACCTAACTAACACTACACATAGTTTTTACAATATTACTGACTATATTCTTCGCACTGTATCTCACATCCCAGTGACTCATTTTTAACTACCAATTTGTACTCCCTAAGACTTTCACCTTTCTCACCTTTCCCCTCAACCCCCCTCCCTTCTAGCAACCATCAGCTTGTTATCTGTATCTATGAATTTATTTCTGTTTTGTTTGTCATTAATTCTGTTTCTTAGATTCCTTATGTAAGTGAGATCATATGGTATTCGTCTTTCTCAGTATGACTTATTTCACTTGGCATAATACCCTCTAGGTCCATCCATGTTGTTGTGTATTGTAAGATTTCATTCTTTTTATGGCAGAGTAATACTCTGTTGTGTAAATATACCACAATTTAAAAAAATCAAATCATCTACTGTTGGACATATTGGTTGTTTCCATATTTTGGCTGTAAATAATACTGAAGTGAACATAGGGGTGCATATGTCTTTTTGAAGTAGTGTTTTGGATTTCTTTGGATACATACCCAGTAGTAAAATTGCTGGGTCATGAGGTAGTTAAAATTTTTTTTCCTATTTTATTTTTTTTTACTTTTTATTATTATTAAATTTTTTGGGATGACATTGGTTTGTAAAAATCACATAGGTTCCAGGTGGCACAATTCTAAAATACTTTGTCTATGTGTTACATAATATGTTCACCACCCAGAGTCAGCTTTCTTTCCGTCACTATTTATCTCCCCCTATTTTTAATTTTTTGGTGAACCTTTATTCTGTTTTCCATAGTAGTTGCAGCTATTTGCAATCCCACTAACAGTGCACAAGGATTCCCTTTCTCCACATCCTCACCAACACTTGTTGTTTGTTGATTTATTGTTGATGGCCATTCTGACAGGTGTGAAGTGGCATCTCATTATGGTTTTAATTTGCATTTCTCTCATGATTAGTGACATTGAGCACCTTTTCATATGTTTGTTAGCCATCTGTATGTCCACTTTGGAGAAATATCTGTTCAGGTCGTCTGCCCATTTGTTAATAGGATTATTTGTGGTTTTGGTGTGGAGTTGTATAAAATTTTATACATTATAGATATTAATCCCTTATCAGATGTTTCTTTGGCAAATATCTTAACCCATCAGTAGGATAGTTTTTCATTTCATCTATGGTTTCTTATGCTGTGAAAAAAACATTTTAGTTTAATGTAGTCCCATTTGCTGATTTTTTAATTTTGTTTCCCTCATCCAGGGAGATATATAAGTAAAGATATTACTAAGGGTAATAGCTGATAATTTACTACCTATGTTTTCTTCAAAGAGTTTTATAGTTTTGGGTTTTACATTTAAGTCTTTAATCCATTTTGAGTTTATTCTTATATATGGTATGAGAAGGTGGTTCATTTTCACATTTTTGGTACCTGTCCAGTGTTCCCAGCACCTTTTATTGAGTGGACTATCTTTATCCCAATTTATATTCTTGCTTCCTTTGTCATAGATTAAGTGACCATAAAGGTATAGATTTATTTCTGGGCTATTTATCCTGCTTCATTGATCTATATGTCTGTTTTTATGCCAATTTCATGCTGTTTTGATTATTATAGCCTTGTAGTGTAGTTTATGATCTTCTTTCTCAAGATTGAAGTGGCTTTGATCTTCTTTCTCAAGATTGAAGTGGCTTTTAGTGGTCTTTTATGGTTCCATATAAATTTTGGGGTTATTTGTTCTAGTTCTGTGAAAAATGTCATTGGTATTTTGAAAGGAACTGCATTGACTCTATAGATTGCTTAGGGTATGGTGGACATTTTAACTATATTAGAATAATTCTTCTATCTATGAGCATGGCATATGCTTCTATTTGTTTGTATCTTCCTTAATTTCTTCAATATCTTATAATTTTCAAAGTGCATTTCTATTACTTATTTGACTAAATTTATTTTTACGTATTTTTTTATGCTATTGTAAATGAGATTTAAAAATTATTCTCTCTTTCTGATAGTTTGTTACTGTATATAAAAATGCAACCAACTTATGAATATTAATTTTGTATCCTGCTACTTCATTAAATTCATTTATCAGTTCTAATAGTTTTTTGGTGGAACATTTGGGGTTCTCAGGGTTAACATTTCTATAAATTCGTGCATGCTATTCATTGAGACAAAAAATACATACATATATATGTTTATGTATATGTGTATGTACGTATGTGTATGTGTGTGTGTATATATATGTGTGTGTGTATTAATAAATATATCTCCTAGTTTTCCCTGCAAGATATATATGCACATATATCTTTCAGGGAAGAGTTCACAAAATTTCCAGAAGTAAGAGAGTCTATCCAAAAAAGTTCAGACTTTCATATGTGATACATGCTAATAGATAAAAGAGAAAATAACTTCTTGGCACTTATTTTCACATCATTATATAGCATGACAATCCCAATTAGATGTGACCAAAGACCTAACTAACTGATATTTTTACTCTTTTTTTTTTTTTAAAGATATTTTTTTATATGTATAGAGAGTAATTATTTTATCTTCAGTGCATATTTATTTTTATTTTACTTTTGACAGATAGAGAGAGAGACAGAGACAGAGGCAGTTAGAGAACTGAACTGTGGGAACTCCCCAGTTCAGCACGTGGGTCCTGCCTGGGCCGGAGCCGGGATTCGATCCTCGGTCCTCGTGGCCTCAAAGTGAGCGCTCAACCCGCTGAGCCGTCCCGGCTTTCCCTAACTGATATTTTTAAAGATTTATTTTTATTGTTTTTTGATAGAGAGAAAGACACACAGAGACAGAGATAGAGATAGAGACAGAGAGAAGGGGAAGGTTCCTCAGCAGTCTCCATAGTTGCATGTCATTAGTTTTTCTACAGTTTCATTCCACAGGTGAGGGTGGGGCTGTGCAGCATGGGAACCAGACTGGGGCCTCCCTCCATAGTGGGAGCTGAACTGGAGACCTCCCACGTAGAAACCTCACCCCGGTGAGTGCCAAACTGGGGCACACTTCAGTTCAGCATATGGGTCCACACGGGCCAGGCCCAGAATTCGATTTTCAGACCCTGGGACTGCAAGACAAGCACTCAACCCACTGAGCCAGCCCAGCATCCTCCAACTGACTTATTTGTTTCATTTGTTTGCTTTGTGGGAAGAGCAACCTCTACTTCAAAGTTCCTGCCCCTCTTCATGTGGTTTAAAGAGACTATGTTTGATGAATCCAATGACATTTATCATACCTAATTCCATTTTTTCAGGGAGCTGCATCTATGGTCTGTGGATAACAACTGTTTCTTTCTATGATGAAGAAAAACATGTGTTGTTGAACAGTTTGAAACCTGCCAGCTTCTGTTCAAGTCCTAGCTCATTCTCCTGAGATTGGGCCTATAGGTGGCAGCAACTGTTAGCTATTGAGCTTTTGTGACATGTGCCAAAAGTTTTCTTAAAATACTTAAAATACTTTACATATTCTTGGATACTTGAAAATAAAATTTCCTCTAGATAAGAAAGTAAAAGGTTAAACTTGAATTGTGACTGTTGAATGATTCATACACTATAGTCAACATTATATAGCTTAAAAAAGGGTACAATGGCTAAAACATTCTGTGATTTTAGAAGTTTAAGATGTGATCGTAGTTGGGTTCCATCTTAAAAACTGGCTGTTGTGGTTTGATTGGTTATCCTGTTATTTTTTGCTACCATTGTATTATGTAAAGTGGGTTTTTGAATCTAGATTATTTTCCAATCAGTCTCTCTGTGTTTAACACTCAATAGAAGTTGAGATTTTAATTCATGTGCCATCTGTTTTATACAATGAACATGTCACAGAAACGTTGAATACAATTCAAGTTTTTTACAAATCCAACAATGCTTACATGTATAAAGTAGCTTATACTTTTAAGGAAAAATCATATTGCAGTTTAAATTATTTTGTAGTAACTTTTTCTTTTGAGAATTTGAAATTTTATTAATCTCTTTTCCTAGCTGAAGGACACCTATATTCAATAATGGCTTCCAAGAGTCACTTCACTTCTAGGAGAGCTGAGGCAATATGAACTTTAGTTTGATGTCTATAGGTGATTGCTAAAGTACACTTTGGTATGACTAACCTGATCACATCAATAATCTTCACAGTTTATATAATTCATGGTTCAGTTCTTTGGGGAGACAGTAGATTACATCAACTACATTAAAGTCAACTGGAATAGTTTAGTGGTTACCTGAGGGTAAGGGGGAAGCGCGTGCGGGAGTAGGAAGGGGGCATCAAATATATGATGATAGAAAGAGAGCTGATTCTGGGTGGTGAGCACATAATGCAATGCATAAATGATGTAATGTAGAATTGTACACCTAGAACCTATATAATTTTTACCAACAAATGTCTCCCCAGTAAATTTAACAATTAAAAAAAAGAGTCAAGTGAACTGAGCTTTTGTGTTTCCAGATTCTCAATACAACTTAAAATGATGCTGCTCTATCCACTAGAGCTCCACAGACCTCCTAAAATATATGGAAGAGCAGATGCTTCTAATACAGATCTTTGACCACTTAGCAAAAACAAGTTTATTTGATTTAATCATTTACAAAAGGGATATATATATATTTTTTGATATGCATTATTTAGTTGGGCTATTTCTATTGTGTAAAGAAAATGTCCATTTTCCCTTTATGATGTTGACCCAATTTAAAGAAGGAAAAATAGTAGCATCACTGTTGGACCAAAACTTTTAACACTCCCTAAGAGCAAGACTCACTGAATCAAAACAGATGGTTAAAAAATAGTGTGGAGTGGATGCATCTATACTGTAGATGTGTGTTAAAGAATTTTTAAAAAATGAAGTATAAACTTTTTATGTTACAACCCTGGTAATATTCATAAATTGTCATTTTCAAATTATGTGGTTGAAATTAAAATTGAGTGTGAACAACTGAACACTGTTTGTACTGGAGCTTACCTAAGATAAAAATCAAAGGGTTGACTTCCTCCTTTGGGATTAGTCTCTGATTGATCTGCTAGTTTTCTTGGTGGTTTCCTTTTTTTTTTGAGTGTGCTGTATGGAGGGAAGAGGATATAGAACTGATACATAGATCTAACAAAAGTAAATGTTTTACATTAAAAAAAAAAGTGAGCTACAATCTGTCTATAATACTGAGCAAAAGTTATTAGGTACCTCAAGAGAATATTTGGAAAAAAAATTATCACATACCTTTCAGGACACTGCAGTGGGAGGCGTCCAGATAAGGCAAAGTTGGAGAAATGAAAGAAAGTGCTTCAAACAGATGGGCTTTTTCTACAGAGAACTTCCTTGTTGTCCTTGCACTTGAAAATACAATATACTGTATTTAATCCTTATCTTTGAAGATAAGGATTTGTCCCAATGATTATTTTATTATTGCTCCAAAGCTTATATAAATACAAGTCATAGCTTCTATTTTTAAAAAGGATACTGCCATTCTACTATTTAAATTCAAGTTTCATTATAAAATAAATATTAAAAAGGTAATACAAACTTGGTCTATTTCTTTGCGCAAAACAATATTTAGCGAGATTAGTACTTAATAAGCAGTTAAATTCCAGAATCGTTTTCTCCTTTGTAAGTCATCAGCATCTCTTATATCCTTGGACTTGGTCCTTATAAATCCCCTGTACTCAGTGCATTTTCTCAATTATATTCTCCTTTGATTAACTTGGACTTGAATAAAATGTTTTAGGGAATTCTAGAAATTAAATTATTTTCCTCAGAAAACTGTGATTTTTGAGGAAAAAAAAATATAGAGCACCTCCAGGAAGGCCAACCCCCATCTCCCCCCAAATGACTTCTTTCTCTGTAATATCTCAATTCCACATTTTAAATGCCTCTTCCCCAACTCTTTTTCTTTCTCTCTTACTCACACACGCACCATCAAACTAAGCTGTGATTAATGGTATTAATACTACTCATATGTCACCTAAAAGGTGTCTTTCCTTTGCAGATTAGATTAATCATAAGGCTTCAGCATTATTAAGTCTAAATTGTTAGAAAAAAATGGCCAGATTGATTGACTAAGGCTGGTCTTTGCAGTCTCGGTATGGTTGCGTTGTTTGTATAGCAAAATAGTAATAATCTCTAGCGTATAAGCTCTATGATGGCTGGATTCTCACCTACTTTGTTCTTTGCAGTTTTGCCAACAGTTTAATAGAGCTTGGCAGCTAATAGTTGCTCAATAAATACTTGTTGAATGAATGAATTATTAAGAGAATTACTGAAACAAATTGGATGGTTTTGCTATAATACAGTGTCTAGCTTTTTCCAGTTTAGAATTAAATTCAGTTTCAGCCAAACACTGTTATTCTGACTTCTAATTAAGTTACTTAATTTCTCAGGAACTTGCTCTGTGCCTATTCACTCATGAGTACTTTAGCACTGTGGCTTGTTTAGCATTCATTTTCTCTTGTCTTCAAAACACAAGAAACCTACCTCTACCCCAAGAAAGAATGCTTTCATATTTTCTTCACTCTTGAGTGCTCTAAGGCATTGTGAGTTTTTGCTATCTACTTGAACAGTTGATAATAGTCCTTTGAAGTAGAGCTTTGAACAAGAGATAAGAAATAGTCATCTAACCATAGCCTATGCTGATGGTTAACTGGACCATCTTGCTCTTCAAGCTATTGAAGATTTTTAATCTCACTCAAAATTACATAGAAATCATAGACTAAACCTTCTAATTCTCAACTTATCTCTCTTCCTGTCCCTCCCTTTAGTATCCTTAATTTATCTTAAGTTGTCTCCTAAGGCTATAAATATAAACCTGAGTGGCTTTTGATATGAGCCCTTTCTTATGGGCACAATGGTCTGAAATAAAATTAAGCCAGAAAATAAGTGTACATAGTGTTCTTTTCAAATAAACAGTTTTAAACAAGAATCTCGCAACAGAAGTGTTCTTTTAAAAAAGTGTCAGTAGCAAATATTGAGAATTATTTTTCTATAGTGGGAGGCACATTTGACAAAAGACACAGTTGTTGGCACTAAGACATACCGTGCTACCTATCCATTCAACCTGTGTCCAGGCGGTGACAGACTCAGTGCCATTGTGAGTCTGTTCTCTCATTCTTATTCTCTAAGGAATCTTGAGACAATTTGCAGAAAGGAGCTTAATAGCTATAGGGAAGTTTAAGTTACCTATGAACGATTTAACATTCCCTACACCAGGGGTGGCCAACAAGTCGATCGTGGTCGACCGGTCGATGGTCGATCGTGAGGCCAATTTTGGTGGATCGTGGATCGCTCGCAATGTCTGGGGTGGAATTTGCGAGGCCAATTTTGGTCGATCGTCGATCGCTCGCAATGTCTGGGGTGGAATTCCGTGTACCATGGACTTTGAAGCGATTGTAGAAGACAAAACTTTCTAGCAATAGTTTAATGCATTCTGGGAATTTGCCAAGGTCATAAATTCCTAGAATTCTGACAGCCTGACA
>PVKE010011248.1:0-15645 GCA_004027555.1 Craseonycteris thonglongyai
GGAGGGGAGAGGGAGAGAGGGAGGGGAGGTGGGAGTGGGCACCAGCATTATGGACACACTCAATGGTTTGGTGGTTACCTGGAGAGGAGGGAGGAGGGGGAGGGAGAGTTGTGGGGGGAGGTAGGGGTGGGCACTGGATATATGGTGGTGGAGGGAGAGCTGATTCTGGGAGGTGGACACATAGTGCGATGTGTGGGTGATGTGATGTGGAGTTGTCCATTGGGAAACTATCTAATTGTTACCAACCAATATCACCCCATTAAATTTAACAATAAAAAATAAAAACAAACCAAAACTCACAGACACAGTCAGTAGTTTACTGGTTGTTAGAGGGTAAGGCTATGGGGGAGGAGTGAAGGGGCATCAGATATATGGTGGTGGAAAGAAAACTGACTCTCAGGTGGTAAATACATAACGCAACACGTAGATGATGTATTGTAGAATTGTATGCCTGGAACCTATATAATTTTTAACATAAATATTATCCCAATGAATTTAATAATTTATAAAAAAAATTTAAAAATAAGAAAACAACTTACTGTTTATGAGGCACAAGGCTCTGGGTTAGCAGAAGGTATAATGAGAGAGAGGTGCGTTGTCCCTGACTTGGTGGTGGGGTTACAGTCAAGTTGGAAAGATGGACCAAAAATAAGGAAACAAGTAAATAGTAACATCATCTGAACTGTGAGGTGCCCTAAAGAAAATGAATAGGGTGCAGAGATAGACTACCAAGAAATTCTTCAAAAATATCAAAATGGCTTATAGATTGAAGCTGAGAGGGGAGACAGATCCAGGCCCTTTGACATCATAGAAAATAAGATGAAGGAACAATGTGAGTATAGTTTGGAATCTGAAGAAGATAAGTACATAGGTTAATGACACATAAAACGTGAATGGGAATGAGAATTAAAGCAGCAAGGGAACAGTGGGAACAGAGTGCCAAAGATACGTGTCACTTCCCCCAGAATCCTGAATGGCAGATTGACGTGTTTGATTTTAAGTGACAGGATTCCTTCGGGGTTTTGGGTATGTGACATATCTGGCATTTTATGGGGAGTGGATGGGTTGGGTAGAGACAAAATGAGAAGGATAGAGATCAGTAAGATGATTCCAGCAGCACAAACAAGAGACAGCAATGGCAGTGGAGGTACAGAGAGAAAGAGCATGGAGAGGCTGACCAACACCTCAGATGCCAACTGTATTAGACTTGCTGATGGCGTCCATGTGGGACATCTGAATATTTAGAGAAATGAATATTTGGAGACATGTGAATGCTTCAAGAAATTGAAGACATTGCCCAAGTCCCTGACTTGAGCAACTTGGTTGATGAATTTACTTCCATATGTAAAATAGGCTAGTGCAGGTGCTAGCGCTTTGGCAGAGGACCAGTGCAGTAAATTAGAGTTCTCCAGGAAATAGAACCAAGAGGATATATATCTTTATATCTACACCTGTATCAAGAGAGAGAGAGAGAAGAAAGGTATTTATTGTAAGGTATTGGCTCACCTGATTCTGGAGGCTAACACGTCTCCAGGTGTAGATGGCAAGCTGAACACCCAGGAAAACCACTGTGTAGGTTCCACCTCAGTCTGAAGGCCTAAAAACAAGGATGGTCAACTGAGTATTCCAGTCTGAAAGCCCACGGGCTTAAGGCCTCAAACCTACTGACGTGTCAGCTTGAGTCTGAAGGCAAAAGACAGGGGATGTCCCAATTCGGAGGCAGTCAGGTGGAAGGATGGTGTCTGCTGGAGCTTTCTTTTTCTATCCAGACCCTCAGCTGAGTGGAGGAGATTCTCACATTGCAGAGGGCAATCTCTTCTACTCGGTCCTCTGAACTTGATCAAATGTTAATCTCACCCAGAAATATACTCATAAACACATCTGGAATAACATTTGATGGAATATTTGGGTACCCAGGGGCCCAGTGAAATCGACCCTTAAAGAAACCGTCACAGCGAGAAATAAAAATTGTAAAGCTGTAAGAGGCAGTATTTAAGCCATGGGGTTGAGTGAACTTCCTTGTAGAAACAATATAGAAAGTGCAAAGCAGAGGGTCTAAGACTCGTCTCTAAAAAAACCTGCACATTGTAACAGTTAGAAAACAGAGCCAGAAAAGATCAGGAAGTAACATTCTGGTTCCCGGAAATCCTGAAGAACGGGTACCACATAAGCCAAGAGAGCCACTGTTGACTTCTCCTTTCCTTCTGAATGAAGTTCAAAATTCTGAGCCATGAGTTTTTCAGATACCCATGAACTTTGGGTCTTCTCCCCCATTTCCAGTCTTGCTATGCTCCAGATAACCTGTTCCCTAACACAGGTGCACATTCAACCTTATTTGACTTCTTCATGGTATGTAGGTTTTTAAAAGTATGTGCCATGCCAGTGTCTTGTGCCTCCTGGAAGCTCAGCTTTTTGAATATTCAGATTCCCCTCATGACTTTCAGAGTACATGCTTTGTGTATTGGGGTGCCTACATGTGCTGCCTTCTAAGATATTCCTTGGGCTACAAATTTGAGAAAACTAAAATTAGCATTTCCCAGACCTCCCTGCCAGTTTTATATATAAGTTTGATTTGTGTGAAATGGAATTGCTTGAGAACTGGGAACTATAAGTGAACTTATACTTGCTCCTTGCTCTTTTTCTTTGGGGAGGGGGCAGTGGGCACAGGGAGGGCTGTGATGTTAAAAAACAACAGTAGTGGCCAGATGTGGCATCCTAAAGTCTCAACATTGGCTCTGGGGACGTCACATAGCAGTGATGGGCTTGTCCCCTGACCTATGGAATGTGACTGAATAGACACAGGGGTATGGCCCCACTGATCTGTCCGTGACGTCCATCTGACTTCTTCTATCTCCCTACAGTTTTGTAAGAACTTAATTCTCTGTATTAAATCAAGCTCTGCTCAAAATACTCAAGAGATATTTCTGTCTCATTCATTAAACTTTAACCAAGAGACACATGGTACAGATTCAATTATAGAATGCTTGAAGGAATAAATAAAATAAGAGGCCAATTATGACATTGCCGTGACATTAGCGACAGTGAATTCCTAGTGGGTGTCCTCTGCTAGGCTCTGCCTGCTCGGTAATTCAAAGAAGAAACCTGAAACGCAGATAATGAGGGTGAGGCAAGACGGAGACAGGGGCAAGGGAGAAAAGAGGAGCGGAAACTTAATGACAGCTTGTCTGGGGAGCCGTGTTGGGTAGATCAACACATACATCCAAAGGAAACTATGGAAGGTCAATAATCTCATGGAAGGGAGGCAAAGAAACTTATACAGAGTCCAACAGAAGTAACGCCCCTTATTTGTGAGATGCTAATCTATACCAAATCTTTCATTTCATAAGCATGAAATAAATCATAAGCATGTAATTCTGTAACATAACAATATCACACTCAGGCACACTGTACTGCTTTAAAAAGGGGTGTCACTTCTGCTGAACCCTGAATTAAAATCTGTAATTTGGAATATTTTCTGTGCTCACATGAAAGGGGCTGAAATACTATCTATCTATCTATCTATATATATATATATATATATATTTGTCACCTAACAAAAGCTTGAACATCAGACACGCCAGGTTAGGTTTGAGGCTACACATCGGTGAGCCCTTGCCGTTGTTTGTCTAGCCTTTTACAGTGTCAGCCCTCTTAGTGGCGGTAAGACAGCTGTGGCAGATTCAAGCATCATGTCCTCAAACTACAAAGAACAAAAACGAGAGAGGAGCTCAGACTTTCTTTATGCCACTCTCTCTTTATGCCAAGGAGAAAAATCTCTCGCAGAGCCTGCTGCCTGCTTGCTCATGCCGGCTTCGGGAGGGCTGAGCAAGCGTCTGTTGTCACATAGAGTGGAAATTCAAGGTTATAGGCTGAATCAAATCCCCTAAAGATTTATGGGTTGAAGTCCTAACCTCCAGGACTTTAGAATGTGACTTTATTTGGACATGGCACTGTTACAGCTCTAATTAGTAAATTCAAATGTGGTCATTCCTCAGTAGGGTGGACTCCTAATCCAATATGACTGGTATTCTTAGAAAAAGAATGCCACGTGACTATGACAGCTATGTTGTCATAAGCCAAAGAACTACCAGAGTCTAGGAGGAGGCCAGGGATCGATCCTTCCTTAATGGCCGTGCTGATGCCTTGATTTCAGACTTCTGACCCCAGAACTCAGACAATACATTTCTCTTCTAAGCCATCCAGTTTGTGGTGTTTTGTTACAGAAGCTCCAGGAAATTAATACATTCAATCTACGTAAAAACGACATGGTTTTATATAAATGCAGTTAGTCACATTTCCTCTAAATGAGATCATTCATACAGATAACAGATCTATATTCAGTAACACTTTTAAAGAATTCTAAAATATAAGGCAGAGTCATCAAACACCTGGAACTATATTTAACAACTTTTCTACAGATTTCTTGTTATAGATTTGTAGTTCCAATTCTAATGTGTATGTCTGGGAATACTTCTATTTTATGTAGTTATTCTGAAGCATGTTCATTGTCCCGGAGGATGAGACCTGACAGTGCCATGGTCTCTGTCATCTTTGTATCAGCAATAAACTGGGAGGCTGAGCGTCTCGATGAAAATGGAAAATGTAAAAATTAACACAAGCTTTTGTAGCAGTGTGAATGTTGAAAGTGTGGCTTCAATTATGCGATAACTCCTGATGTACAGTTATTTAATTTTACCACCACACCTTATTTATTTATTTAGTTTCTAAAGGAGAAATGAGAAAGGACACAAAATTAATTTAATAAAAATTATGTATAGCCATTTAATATAGTTGCAAAATGTTTGATAAGATCTGGCAGCTTTCATGCCACCTGTTTTGGAAATCTAGCTCATATGTTCTGTGTACTTAGTATGAGGATACAACCTCATTTCACTGAGGAATTTATGATGAGAGTGTTTTATGGGCTTAAAATAAATAATAAGTTTCTAAGGTCCAACCAAGTAACAAAACTTAGGTGAAGGATTTGTTTATTTAAAAATAAAAAAAAAATCACAGAAAACACATACATATTAGAAATCTACTATTCTAGAAAACCAAGGCAAATAAAGAAATTGCTACAGGGAAAGAAATTTTAAGTAAATCCTGGGTAAAATAAAAACACAGTACCAGGTTTAAGTGGGCTACAATGAACGACTTCCATTGACTTGCATTCCTTTTCTTTGAGTGATAAGAATATTGTGATGAATCAATCTCTTATCGCTATTGAATTCACTCTGTTGTCTTTTTTTTTTTTCCCCCATAAGCTTAAACTCTTGATAGGCACAATAACGAAAGTAAAGTGAAAGGAGACCAAACTCTCTTAAAGCTTATTTCAACTCAACAGTTTTTAACCTTCTACAAAGACACACTGGTGGCTGTAATTGCTAATAGATGACCAGACAAGCTTAGATGTTTAATTCACACCCATGGCCTTGGCATTTTCCTGTAAGTCAGAAAGAATTGTGGCTCCCAGGTGATTTGTCGCAAGTGACCTATGAAGGTCTTTTCAACCAGTGAAAGAAACAAACTCATTCTTTCCAGCTCAGAAATTGGAGTCTGTGATGCACAGTACTAATTTCATATCAAGTTCTTTAAATACCTACTGGTTAAAATAGGACCAGAGATGTGAATAAGAAGCACTAGCCCACATAAAAGAGGAATCTATGAAAATAATCATTCTTGTTCATCCAACTACAACAGACTTGAGAGAAACAACAAACAAAACAAAATGTGGTTGCAATGAGACAATCTGTTTTGAAATCTACTTGCTTCACCCTGGCTTCTACCTTTTGTTGACTCTGAACCTTTTTTACAAAAATGCATTTTGCCTGTGTGTGGGTAAAAAGACTGAGCTTTAAGTAATAAAAAACAAAGTTCAACCTTTTGTAAGCAAATTGTTGAATAGTAAAATCTTACAAATTGAAAGGGACCTCACACATCTTATGCTCATGTGACGACTCCCCAGAAACTCCCTGGAAAGCCCCCTACCCCACCCCCTCAGGACTCAGCTTCAAGCTTCCAGTGAGCAGAAACTCACCATCTGAAAAAGGTAGCCCGTGGAATTTGGGGGCAGCTATTACTGTAAGAAATGCCTTTTCAATATTTACTCTAAAGGTCTACTTCTATTTCCCTTCTGCTGATCTAACTTCAAATTTCTTCTCTCCAAAGACATCTAATTCCTCATAAAGACCGCTCACCTTCCATATGTGAATAGTAGGTCATCTTTTGTAGATGAAATAGGCATTCATTTCAAGACCATCCATCCTTATTTGTCTGACCTTTTCTCACACCTGGGTTTGGCAGCTTTCTTCTCAAAGTGCAGCCTGGTGGTATATTCTGGATACGGACTGAGATCTCTTTGGGTGTGGATACCTCATTTTGATTAATGCACCTACCGTCCACATTGACTTCAGGAGAGACTCAATCACCCCACTGTCTCACATTAATCTTAGACTTGGCAAAAATGCCTCTAACATGTTAGCCTAAGTTGCTGTTCAGAGTTGCCTTTCACTTACTCCTCTGAACCATATGCTGTCTGACCCAAGTGCAGGATATCACATTTATCTTTATGAAATGTCATCTTCTTAGACTCAGCCTTCTGTTTCAGCCTTCAGGATACTCTTGAATCCTGATTCTGTCATCCCCTGTGTTAGTTATCTCCCTGAGCTTGTTGTCAGGCATAGATTTGATAATAGGCCTTCTTTGTCCTCATCCCAGTCAACGATAAAAATGCTAAGGAGACCAAGCCAAGGGAAGGGAGTACAATGTGGCTGGCAGTCATCCAGGTTGTGAATGCCATGTGCATTTGAATTTCATTCAGCCAGTGGAAATCCACTCAGCCACATTAACATTTCATACGTGACTCTTTCTAAAACGTGCAGATATTTTGTATCTGGTCCCTGCATTCTTCCTTGTCATTATCTGGTCCTTTTCTTCCTAGCTCTGGAGTTCCAGCCAGACGAGAAATATTTTCTGTCTTTTAACCAGGCTCCTTTCCCATTCATCTCAGAACATTTGTCATTTTTGTTCTCTTTACTTGAATTACTCTTTTCTCAAGTATTTGTATAACTGGCTTCTTATCATTCAGGTCTTACCTCCAAAAACTATTGGAGAAATGTTCCTCAACCTCTATTTATCAACTATTGACATTTAGAGCCAGATAGTTTTTGTTAGGGGCTGTTTCCCTTGGTAAAGTTTTAGAATTCTTGCTGTACAAATCTTGTATGTCTTTTATTAATACAGTGTCTGGCAGAAGTAATGCCCTTTTTAAAGTCGTCCAGTATAAACGGATGTATTGTCTTAGAAACCTTTGTGTTCCTAGGTCCCTGAAGTGAAATGGCCCACAAGGGAACAGCAAGTGAGGGCAGTGAAGCTGTTATGTGACAGAATTACATGCTTTTGATTTTGTAATAAAAGATTTGGTATAGATGACCAGTTTGTAATAAAGGGGAATTACTTTTGCCGGACCCTATATATTCTGAAATATGTTATTATTTTGTTACTATTTGAATGGAATTATTTCCTCTTTCACTTAATCTTAACCATAATTATTTAAAATGCTTTCTTTCAAACACAAATCTTTCCTAGTGAATACATATTCAATATTGATTGTTAATCAAATAAAAAAATAGATACAGTCTTTTTATAACAACTATTTCATCAAATAAAATCTGGCTATGTGTCTGTTTTTGGATTAAGGCTGCTTTAGGCACTTCACCTGGGTATTATGTTAAATACAAATAAATGCTCCCATTTTGCTTATATAATTTTCCATTCTCCTTCTACTAATGTAATTCCTAAAATAGAGATGCCATAAAATTATACTTTATAATTCTGTTAACCTGCTCCCAGTAATACACTGAGAAATCAAATTAAATGCCTGGCAGGTATTCTTACAGAAAAGGAAAAGAAAAGAAGGGCAATGGTAATTTTTCTCTCATCTGATCTGGGACTGGATAGGCAAAGTAGGAAAAAAAGTGCTACGATTTAACTGCATATACAATGAGCCTCTTGTTCGCTACGGCATAAGTGTCAACATACCGGTAAGTGATTTTCTCTTCCCTTTCCACCAATTTGCTCCCTCCGTGCATCACTGAGTAGCCTCTTCGCAACAGCAAAATAAAACTGAGGCTTTGCAGTTTTCCATTGCAGCAGTAAACACACGTCCCTACCTCTATTTCTCGTAACTTGGTTATTACTTGGTCTAAAAGCAAATTGGGAGCCAGTACCTTATCTTGTTCAACTTTGCATTCTGTGTCGCTTTCGTGTTAATTATGGATCAATAACCAGCTACAGTTAAATGTGTCCCTTTTGGTTTTTCTCCCCCCTTTGTTTCAGCTTGTAGACTTAATGAGCTTCAGTTAGCAACAAGAGAACTATACAAAGGTAATAACAACTTTCAGTTTGAATCTTACAAATGAGTAAGGCAAGAAGAAAGCTTAGCTAGCAGGTGACAATCTGTCAAAACTATTGATAACTTATTAGAGTCTAGACTAACAAGTTAATAGAAATGGTTCTGATTCACAAAGAATCTTCTACCTATATAAAAGTTCAGGTTGGGTTGTAAGCACTAGTGGACACTCGTCTAAAATAAATCACTAGCCCAAATTCACTGAAGACCACACAGCCATACAACTAAACAAATAAACCTTAACTTAGCCATTTTGATATTAAGTTTTATTTATCGGGAATCAAGGCTCTGTGTTCTGCCAGTACAGTTTCATGAGCAGCATTTCATTGCAGCTACTTTTATGCTACAGCAGTTTGCTTCAGTCTTGGAAGACAATTATTTTGTTTTAAAAATACAAGTAAGTCAATATGTACATATGTGCACACACACCCATATGTAGTAAATTAACATCAAGTCAAAGAGGGAAGTACTTGGCCTCCTGTTAGAGCCTCATGCATAAGCAGTCTACATGTGAGCCCACAAAGTTCTTACAAGTTCTGCGTGAAAAAGACCAGTCAAACCTGATTCAACTCATCATTTTATCAGATTCTTTGACTGTGACTAACTTTATTCAAGCAACCCATATTAATGCTTGTGTTTCACCAATAACAGCTTGGGGAACTTTAATGGAGATAAAGAAAGGCTGAGTCTTTCTGAGTCTCAGAAAGGCCAGCAGTTATAGAAATCAAGGCAGAGAACAAACAGTTCTCAGAAACCCAGGTGCAAGGTCCGCGCCTGCCCTCCTCCGCACCTTGGGTCACGAGAAACACGTGGAACCCTAGACCAAAAAAATCATGCTCAAATGTATACAAGCAGTAAGAGATCTAACTGGGGGGAGCGTGTGTTAGGTGCTGCTAGCCCCACATGTTCCGCCGGCTAATAGAATCTCCTTCCTCTGTCTTAACAGTTGTCTGAGCATCTGATATCCACTGTCAGGTGTCGCTTCTTGCAACATAGATGCTGTAGGGAAAAAGTCATAAGGCGAGTTCTGATCAAGAAGGAATAATCGAAATATATATATGTATTTCCTTTAGAATATCAGAACTTATAAATGTCATGCTATAATTTTTTATACACTGATGTATTTAAAAAATTAGATTGATTTTAATTCAGTGTTCATCATTACAGTGTTGTTATATTAAATATAGATATATATAGAGAGAGAAATATATATATATTTTTGGTCTTCATTCACAGTTCCTGGCTCCTAAGCCTTTGTAATTTTCTATATAAGAACTACAGGGACATCTTTAGTTATAGTTTTGTCCTCAGTTTCTGAACTAGCTCCAGAGTGATAATGGTGAAGGGGGTGTATTTTGTTAGTCCTAATGAGTCCCTTTCAACCTCACATTGGTTTATGTTAGTGAGGTGATCTTTGGATAACACTTAAGGATAGGAATTGATTGCCAGGGGAACCAAAGCCATGATCAGAGTGTTGAACTTTTTAACCCCACCCCCAACCTTCCAGGAAGGCAAAGGGGCTGGAGATTGACTTAATCATCAGCAGTCATAAAGTGATGGAAGGAATGTGGACTCTGAATGGTAATCACATGATGCAACATACAGACAAGGTACTATAAAATTGTACGCCTGGAACCTATGTAATTTCTAATAACTAATGTCACCCCAATAAATTTAACAATTTTAAGAAGTCAGTGATTTAATCAACCATGCTTATATCATGAAGCCTCCATAAAATTCAGAAAGGATAAGGTCTATAGAGCTTCTATCTTGATGAACAAGACTGCAAACCCTAAGACACAGAAATTCCTCTTCTGAGGACCCTTCCAGACCTTGTTCTATGTATCTCTTAATCTGGCTATTCATACTTATCCGTTAGTAGTCTTTATATTAAACCAGTATTCTAGTGAGTAAATATTTCTTTCTGAGCTCTATGAACTACTCTAGCACATTAAGCCCATGCAAGTGGTCTTGGAACCCCCAATTTATAGCCAGTTGGTCAGCAGCACAGAAGACAGCCTGGACTTGAAATTGGGGCCGTCTTGTGGGACTGACTGATCCCTTAACCTGTGGGGTCTGATGCTAACTTCAGATCGATAGTGTCAGAACTGGGTTAAATTGTAGGACTCACAGCTAGTGTTAAAGAATTGCCTGATTTGGGAGAAAGCCCACATATCTGGTATCAGGACTGCAGTACAATATTAAGAATACAGGAAACAAACAGAACTGTATTTTTTTTTTTTAATCAGTGATGAGATTAACTGCAAAATCTAGAAAAATTTTCTACTAACTACATGGTTAGTCTCACCTACTAATTTTAATCTAGCACATTATCTTACAACAGATTGAGGAAAACCCCCAATGACATATATGAACCCGATTTGTGTGTGGTCTACAAAATTCTACAAGTTGTGTAGGTGTTAACTTCCACCCTGTCAGTAGCCACAATGTGGTGTTAGTCACAAGTGTTTGTTCTAACTAAAACTTCATGAGTTGGGTATGAAAAAGTCACTGGATTCAGAATGAGGAGATAAGAGTTCTGGTCCCAGGTTTGTACTCATGAGTAATGCACGCTGGTCAGGTCATTCAGCTTCCAGATGCTAAACATGGTGGTTTAAATGACAAAAGTAATGTGACTGCAGAGAACAATTTTTATGATACAGTAGCATTCTCAGGGATGCATACTAACCCCAGAAATCAGAGACTTCAACAACACAGGGTACAGATGAAAAGCATTATCATATCAAATTAAGGAATACATTATAGGTGCTTTGGACAATGAATTTGCATCCCTAATCTGCTTAGATAAACACTCAAATATATGCTTGACCAGAGCCCTTCCCCAATATTCAAATTACATGGAACAGGATGGACTCCTTGTGCCCAGGAGTAGTTGATGATCTTTACAACATCATACTAGGGTTGCTCAAGACATGGTTTGCCACATGGTGTGACCGTGTACTTGAAGCTTCTTGTGATAGATTTGTATTTCATTTCCTGAGCTAAGATATGTAGTTGAAATTGTGTTACCTGACTTATTTCTAATTTGGAACAAATAAATCACTCTGGTGAAGCCCATAGCAGGGCTCTAGCAAAGTGAGACGGCTACCACAGAGGACAGGACCAAGATGGGAGAATCGTGATCCAGTCAGGGCAGGTCATGGGCCAAACAAAGAAATCATGGACTCGAGAAACAATTCTCCACACTTGAGGGAACGTGAAATCAGGTCATTTAATAGCTGGAGTAGCAATTTGTAAGATCAAAGCATTCATATTTCATTTGTGAGATGAGGAGCATAGGATCCTTGTAGATTTTAAAACATCACAATGAGTTGAATTCTAAAAGAAAGATGTACTTCCCACGGCTAGTGAAAAACTGAAAATAATATTACCTTTAAAGAGTGCTGAAGCAGGAAACATAAAAAGATTCCAAATGAATTTCAGCAAAATCAAGGTATCAATGTCATGTTTTGGCTAAGACAGCCTGGATGAGGCAGACTTTTGCAGGTGGATTGGGAGGTATGTAATGTGGCATTCCTTTGTTTCAAAGTAGAAAGAGGCAGAGGGGCCGTGGGTGGTGAGGGTGGGTCTGTGTGGGCTGCCACGTGGATGGCGTCCAGACTTGAGGCAGTCTCGGAGAGGATGGGCCTACAACTTGGTGATTTTGTCTGGTCGTAATTCCAGAATCTGTGTAACAGTTTGCATTAGAATAATATTATTATACTCAAACCATATATATTTCTAGTATTGAATGGTTAATAAAGAAATAAATCACAACTATCATAAAAAGAGACCTAAAAACCTAGCAATACGCACACATACACACGTTTGATCATTTCATCTGCCTACAGAGAAATTGAAACAGAAACTTATATAAGAACTAAATCAAGCCACATTTACTTCCAAGAAAGGACTATTCCCCCACATGCCAGACTCTGAATAGTAAATGGAAAACACCATATAATTTTCATTCAAATACTGGCACAATTGAGAAATTGCACAAAACAGTCAAATAAGTCATTTTGAGATCTGTGCCGAGATTTGAATATGTTTACACGACTGAGGAGATGAGGACGCTTTGAGAGATGGAGCTCATCAGTTCAGACAAGATCCTTACATGGCATTTTTGGATTCTGTGGGGAAGTTTTCCTTTATCTTATTTCAAATATAAGAGACGTGTATCATTTGGCAGTCCACCACCTCTAACATTTGCTCTAATACTCTACTTATTATATTGTTTTTATTAATTTTATTGAAAAAACACTGGCTAATAAGCACAAAATAGAATATTTGGTGTGGTATTATAAAGTTGTACAGCTGAAATTTATATAATATTAGTTTCTTGTATCTCACCATGCTAGATCTACGTATACTGAGACTTTTTTTAAAATTCTCCTTTTGGCTCAAGGTGCTCATCAGCCATGTGGAACAGCTTCCTCAGCTTCATCCATTATGCAAATGAGGTTTAGCATTCATCATGTTTCATCTATTGATACCAATGCATTACTGTTGGATGTTACAGCACCAGCCCCCGAGAAGACATTGCCTTTTCATCAGTCATTGGCTTGGGCTCACACCTCATTACTTTTAATGACTCTGTGGCACTTAAGGTCACTGGGCTCCTGACTACTGCTGCCTAGAGTGTCACCAATAAAAGCAATTTTCTCTACTTAAGTGAAGCAGTTTCCCCATTTAATTCTTTTTCTTTCTTTTTTTTTTATTATTATTACATTTTAATTTTTTTTTAGTCACTGTAGAATTTCCATCACTTGGAAATAGATAATGACTGATTGAACAAGTGGAAGTGTCCTTCAGAAACTTAAGTAAAGAAAAACAATTTCTGGAAAGGTTTTGAAGAAAAAAAAATATCTCCACACACACACATGTATATATACACTCAATGAACTTTTTGTAACATTTTTTAATTATCTCTCATAAAAGTGTTCTTCCTTTTAGTAGAGTAACTGGCTAAAGTGTAAAGCACTCTAGTGACAAACATCTTGGTTTCTTTTTCACTGTGTGAGTTTAAATAAGTTACTTAATCTGTCTTTGCCTCAGTTTTTCATCTCTAAAATAGGAATAATAAGATAAATTATCTCATAAGCTCATAGTGAGAATTAAATGAAAAAAACATTTTTTTTTTTTGACAGAGAGATTGGGGCAGGGCTCACAGCAGTCTCCATAGTTGACAGCATTAGTTTTCCATATAGTTTGACTCTACAGGTGGGCTCCGGGCTGCGCAGGGCAGGAACTGGGCCAGGAGCCTCCCACATAGGCCCCGGCAAGAACTGAACTGGGGGCACACCCAGTTCAGCACATGGGTCCACCTGGGCCGGAGCAGGGATTCGATCCTCAGTCCTCGGGGCTTCAAAGCGAGCGCTTAACCTGCTGAGCCATCCCAGCTTCCCCAAATGAAATAATATTAAGTGGTTAAACACTCAGACACATAACATGTGTTAAGTGGTTGGTAAATTGTATCAATAATAAAAATCTGCAAGTTTGGAAATAATTTTAAAAATATGACTTTAAAAAGTTTAGCTATTATTATCTAACATTGTTGGAAATTAATGAGAAAACAGCTCTACTTTCTGCTAGTAAGCATAAACACTAATAGAATGCTGAATTCAAAAAAAAAAAAAATATATATATATATCTTAAAATATATGCAAACTTTAATTTAGAGCTTCTTATTATACTGATAATTATGAAATAACTGTATATATTTTAAAAGTATTCCCTAATGTAGCACCAGATCTGAACAGCAGTACAAGAAAAATGTTCCAAAATGGTAAGGAACAGAAAATTCCAGTGTTCTGCAAACACTCCCAAAGTCACAGTGTGTGTGTTTATATGTACCATCTTACATAAATATAATTATAAAATTCTTAAAACAAATTACCAAATTGAATCCAGCACATTATTAAAATAAAACATTACAAATGTGTGTATATTCCAGGAATGCAGTAGTGTTTCAATAATGAGAAAATAGGAACATTAGTCATCAATTCATAAGTTAAAAGAAAAATGGTGTTTTGACTTGCTATCCAAGATGCTAGATTACGCACAGGAATTAATCTTTCCGCCCTCTTCAAATCCTACTGATACAGCAGAAAACACATAAAAATATGTACATTAGTAATAGCTCTGGAAAATGGAAATAAATAGTAAAAACAGAATAGAATTGAAGGACAGTAAAGTAACAATGCCTCAGAGGTGGAAATAAGGGTAAATATTGATATATTTGACTGGATACATATTCAAAATTACTTAATACTTGGAAAGTCTACCAAGTTAGAGGACAAATAAGTAATCCAGAAAATATCTGTAACTCATATGGCAAAGGCAAAAGCAAAACTCTCTAACAGGCCCAGCTGTTCTCAACTAAGCAGCAATTGTGTACTTTAGTAAACAACAAAACAACAACAACAACAACAAAAACACATGCTGGTCTCCTAATGCTCACAATGAGCTACAAGGACACATGTACACAACACAGGTACACACACCAAAACACGTGCAAATGATAAAATGAAAATGCACATCAGTATATTAAAAATTACTCAACATTGCCAATGAAGTGTAAATTAAAACGAGGCAATGTATTTTCCCAAACCATTTTTAAAAAGAAAGAGTAACAATGTAGAGTATTCAGAATAGTTTGAGAAAGATAACTCATCACAATTATTCTGAATATACACATATATAAATATATATGCTAATATATATTGCAATGTACAACAAAAGTCTTAAATTACTCGAACCCTCGATTTCTACTTCCAGAAATTTTCCTAGAGAAATATATTTGGGGATGACAATATAAGATTGCTTCATAGAAAATATTCAAATATACTTTCATATCTAATATTAGGAGACATTATGTTAATATATGATTCTTTAATGCAATACAATAAATACTGTGCTATGCTATCACTGATATGAAGATGCGGACATATAATCACTTATATAAAAAAATTTGATAGAATGTTAAGTAAAATAATATTACGTGTTTACTTATAGTATCTTATATATATAGCTGATACTCATTATTCACAAAAGTTCTCTAAAATCACTACAAACTTGGAATTGGTGAATACTGAGCCACTGCATCTAGAAGAAATACAGAGCTAGGTTCCTGCCAGCTCCTGGTCAAAACATTTGTATTAACCAGCCAATACATACCTTGTTTTACGTGTGTTTCTATTGAAAGATACACGGCATTTGATATATATTGTTGA
>PVKE010011248.1:15745-40782 GCA_004027555.1 Craseonycteris thonglongyai
ATCTTCAGTGCATATTTATTTCTATTTTACTTTTGACAGATAGAGAGAGAGACAGAGACAGAGACAGCTAGAGAACCGAACTGTGGGAACTCCCCAGTTCAGCATGTGGGTCCGCCTGGGCCGGAGCCGGGATTCGATCCTCGGTCCTCGTGGCCTCAAAGCGAGCGCTCAACCCGCTGAGCCGTCCCGGCTTTCCCCTATTGTTGATTTTTTAATTGAACTCATGGCCACTGGCACATATAACTGATGCCTGAATGAAACATTAACACGTGTTTTCTCCTTAAGGCCTGTCACAACTTACTTGGGTATAGGGATGCCCACTGGACAGCCCTTCAGCATTATGCTCAGGCACTATTTTAAGTTAGGAAATCATCTACAAATAGCACAAAAATATGGGGGTGGAGAATTGCATTAAATAGCAGAAGAGAATCTTGTTTATAGAGAACCTTGTTTATAATACAAGAGCTAAAACAAGAAGGCAGATTGTCACCTTTTTTGACTTCAACTGAGCACGGGTACATGAGATGACTCAACGTGTTCTTAACTCTGTATGAGTCCATGAATGACCAAGAAAGTGTCATGAGTATTGATTGGGGGGTTACAAATATTATACCTTTCAACACAAACAAACTTGCAAACACAGAATTAGTGAATAATGAGGCCCAATGATGTGTGCTAATAACGATCTTTGGGGATGGAAGTGAAACAATATGTCAATACAAATTATATTAAATTAAAAGGAAACTTATTGGCTTATGAAACGGGGAAAAACATGCTTCAGGTACAATGGACTTGAGACCTTATGGATAGCTACTTCTAGCTCCCTATTTCTCTCACCCTCTTTTGTTCTGCTTTTTCTTTATTGAGTTGGCCGGGGTGTTTGGTAGCAAATGCAACCTTCACACTAGCTTAGTGACTATACTTGAAATAGTGTATCTCTTTTCCAGTATCTTCAATAGGAATCACAGGCAGTGACCATGGGAGAGTACTCCATCATGTACTTTCCTCCAACACTAAAAAGTGGAGTTAGGGCTGTAAAGAAGCTGCTGGCCTAGGAATCAAGCCACTGAAAGGTACCCTCTCTTACAACAGAGGGTGATGGAGAGAGAGTGAGGTCCAGACACCCTGGAGACCGTGGATCCACTGCTCTTGAAGCAAGTGTCATACTGTGAATTTCCCTATATTGTCATTCAATAATTTCTCATTAGCTTATAATTGTTTAAATTGGCCCATTGTCAATTCCATCTTAGCAGTTCTTTACTGAAATCATAGACTGAGTTTGGAAAAAAGGATGTCCCACAGAGGAACAGGGATAATCCATTCATATATCTTTCCAGGGAATTTCAGTCCATATAATATACACTGGAAGACATGTAAAATATGAGTTGCTAACCTGGAGGAATTTTTAAGTGACTTGTCTTCTTTTTGTTTTGTTTATTTGAATTATCTTTCTTTTCTTTTTTGGTCTAAAATGAGGACAAATGGGTTGTGTGTTGGAAGCACATCATAACTAAAATATACAATAATTAGAATTTACATTAAAGTTGGCCTGGGAGGAGTGAGCTGACGTTCTCAGCGTTCACAGGATGAGACCCTTGTGTGGATCTAGTGGGGCATAGCTGAAGAAGCAGCCTCTAGCAAAGAAGTGAGCAGTCTTTTTGGTAAAACCAGCTGTCCCAGGAGCTTTATACGTCTCTTTCCTATTGTTGGAGGCCAGCTGTGCTAATTTTCACAGTTTAGAAATTCAAATAATGTCACACATTCATTTTAAACCTGAGTCAAGGCAAACACAACATGTTTTTCAGGGGGAAAAAACAAACAAACAAATAAAAAAACCATTAATTTTATACAGCATTTCTCAAAGTGTGGCCCTCCCTGTACCACCTGCCTCAAAATTATTGCAAAACTTATTAAAAATTGAAGTTATTAGACCCTGCATTAGAAATAGTAAATGGGATACTGGAATAAGGATTTCTAAGAAGTTTATAAGCTGACCTCTCTCTAATCTCCTTCACATTTTATAAACCAGTGATTTAGGGTGATAGACATTTACTTTGTTTTCATAAGCATATATCCTAAACTAAAATGTATTTAATGTATAGAGGTAGGCAGTATTAAATAACCATCCAAAGCAAATATTTTTCTGTGCATGTACTATGAACGCTTTTCAACTAAAATTGAGTATGTCATAGCTGGATTGAGGAAAATAAATTCAAACGTAAAGCTTGTGCTCTCAAAGGTAGAACAAAAGTTTTTATTTTTGGATGCAGATATTGGGGGGCGGATGGATAGATAGATGATAGATAGATAGATAGATAGATAGATAGATAGATAGATAGATAGATAGATAGGCTTTAGTATTCAAGGAAAATAATAGAGTGAAACAATTTTTCTCCTGCCTTCAACCAGAAGTATGAAGCATATCCAAGAACAGCAGGAGATTGAAATAGAGGAAGAACTAAAAGAAAATGAACCCTGGAATAAGCTCTCTGCAAATAAGAGAATGGAATACTACTGAACTTGAAAACCAACTTTCACTCCACTATGTTTTGATTATACTCCATGCCCTGAGGTCATTCATGCATTGCAAGAATCCAAGATACCCATTTTCTGAGTCATTTTTATATCATTCCACAAAGCTTCATGTTATATCTGACTGCCTATAGATGAGATGGGCAACACAGCTGTTTCTAAGAATTAATTCAATGAGAAAACGTGGGAAAACACTTTATTAATTGTTAGATATTTTTTAAATATTATGCAGTGTTATTTGTTATTGCATTTTCTTAACATGCCCAAGGCAAATCGACAATTTAATAGTTTTCAACACAGTGAAACTACGAATTTTTAAATATCATTAAGGTTTATTACAGGAAAGGATTAAGAATAGAAAGATACAGATCCCATTTACTTACTCATTTAGCAAACAATACTGAGTTCTTACAATAGAACAAACACTATTAGTATTTGGGGAGGTAGTTTAACATGGAGGCAAAAGTAGCAGGTGAATATATTACAGCGCGTGTTTTGATGGGGTCAAGTGCAGAAAGCTCTGGCTCTATGCATTAGGGATGTACAAGACCCCCCCACCCCCCCAAAAAAAAAACCCCCAAAAAAACATAATTATCTTTCTTTGATATGAGAGGGATTGGGTACTCAGAATTTCTTCCTCCTGATCAGTCAATCAAACTTTTTCTGAAAGTTTTGAGAAGGTTGCAACATAATCTGTGGAAGAAACGTCCTAAGTTGTGGCAAACAGATGCCTGGTTTTTCCACCACAGCACCTTTGCCTACATCACACTGAGTGTTCAACAGGTTTTTGGTCAAAAAAAATGGCATGACCCCTCAGCCCCTCCCTCCCTCTTTACCCTATCTCACCACAAGCACCTTTTGTGTTTGTTTGCTTCTTTCCCTTGATGAAAAAAGTCCTCAACGTAAAACATTTGGCTGATGTGGAAGAGGTGAAACAAAAAACAACAGAAGTACTAAAAGGTATCAAAATCAGCAAGTTCAAAAATTGTTTTGAGGGAAAGCCATGATGGCTCATTGGGTTAAGCGCTCACTTTGCAGCCCTGGGGACCAAGGATTGAATCCCAGCCCTGGCCCGTGTGGACCCATATGCTGAACTGGGGAGTGCCCCCAGTTCGGTTCTTACTGGGGCGAGACCCCGGCCCAGTTCCTGCCCTGTGCAGCCCAGTGACCACCTGTGGAATGAAACTATGTGGAAAAACTAATGATGTGCAACTATGGAGACTGTTCTGGGCCCTCCCCCTTCTCTCTGTCTCTGTCCCTTTATCTCTCGTCAAAAACAATAAAAATAGATCTTTAAAAAAAAACTGTTTTGAGCAATGGAAAAAGCATCTCAATAAGTGTATTGCATTAAATGAAAAGTAGCATGAAGGTGACTGAAGTTTAGACATGTAAGAATAAATACACAATTTTTTATAGATAAATTCTGATCTTCAGGGTCTCCCTTGCAGGAGCTGAGGCAGCATTGGGGTTACGTGGAAGAGGAATCGTTTCTATTGCACACAACATGAAACCTAAGAGGTATGACACCCAAATAGAGAGTGATGATGTTTAATAAATCGGCGTGTCAGAGCAGAGTTCTGGGGTGCAGAAGTAGCTGAGATGCTCCAACCCTGGAGTTCTACCTGTAAGAATATCAAGACAAAAAATATTTAAGCATAAATAAAAATAAAAATGGACAGCACTATCAAGTGCTGAAGCCTACATCCTGTGGCACATCAATGTGAACAAAGAGGTAAAGGAGGCTTCTACTGAGAAAATCATTTTAATTTTGAATGACGTAGAGTAAACCATCATTTTGCATGAGCATGCAGGGGAATACTTAAGGACAAGCTTTTATTTTCTAAACTTTCAGTGCTATGATGACCTCATACCTTTTATAAACCTGACAGAATAAACTGGGAATGTTAAAATGTAATGATTTCCCATGGATTCAATCTGGAAATGAGAGCCTAGTGATTCCATACTTAATGAAAGCAGCCCTGTGACTTCACTGAGAAGCGGCTTTAGATATTGACAGAAAGGATTTTAAACCAGTGATAAAAAAGGTTCTCTCACTGATGATGCCAATGCCTGTTTAAATCATCTCTATTGGGTTTTAATATATTAAGCCCAATGTTGATCATTCTATTGCATGTACTCTTTCTTTTTATGTTGCAAAAAAAAAAAAAAAGCTCATTGAAACACAAATATATCAGTAAATACCAAATACACATGTATTCAGCTTATTCCTATAAAGATATGTAATGAAAACATTTCCCCATATATGTTTAGATTTTATTTTAGATAAGGGATATAATAGCAATATCCAGGATCATTTTCCCAAATGCCTGCTGTCTAAATTGGAATTGCACTGCTATTTCATTAAAAATGTGAATGTCATGATCCTAAAACTTTTATCTGAATGTTGTGAATCTTAATGTTGTGTAATACTTGAAGACATACTTGTTCATAACCCAGGGTATATATTTTATCACCTACTTAGTAAAGTTCCTATTCTTTACATTAAGCATGTCTAAATATCCAAAAACAAATGTAAAGGGTCAAGGGAAATGTTTCAAGGTTTATTAGAGTAGCGAACACTCTACTGTATTTACCCTCTATGATCATTATCTCTGTCCTCACATATTCTGAGCTGAGAGATGTTATTTGTTTTTCACATCACAGAGGACAGTCAACTAGTGACCATTTTGTGTAAAAAGAGGTGCATCTCATGACTTCAAATTAAACTGAATGCATAAATGAACTCATACATCTCATTGTCACATGCACTGTTCTTTTATTCTGGATGTTAAGAAAATAATAGAAGTGAATAATGACTATTGATGCATTTAACCATGGCCTTAATCTGATGCCTATTCACTGTGAATGGACTCACCAAGTCGAATTTTTACATTATAGAGGCTTGTGCAATCAGCTGAGGTAGTCCTGATGGAACATTAGTATGTCTTGGTGAACACTTTATGACACTATTAAGTGCAGAGTCAATGAACAGTACCAGACGAAAGAAGCTACCTATAAATCAAAGACAAATTATAATGAATCATAAGAAGATTTTACACAATAAACTCAGTTAAAATGTGCCATCCAAGATTTCATTACAAACAGAGTTCATGATTACGACCTCTTTGGTTTTCTTTCCCAAGCATACTTTTCTGTGATCCATGAGACTTTATCACTATGGAGTTAATCATTCATTGAATGCTATATTTCAAGTCATGGATTTTTCATGAAAATAAAGCTTGAATAGATTAATCTTCAAGAAATATTTGAGAGTTACATGTCATAGAGTGGCATCTCTCATAGAATCATATTAAGAATAGCAAACTTTGGGCCACATGTTTCTATTTGTATTTTAACTAGTTAAGTAATCAAACTTTTAACCTTCCTCTAAGTCATCTAAGAAAAATATAATCTAGCTCAGCAGTGACAGTCATTTCAAAATAGCCACTACAGCTACAACCAATCAGACAATCAAGCAAAAATCTGACCTCTGTTCAAAGACATAAGGTTGAATGTTGGGTTTCATGACTTTGTCTTAGATTAGCCGACTCAAATTTGGAAAAAATGATTTGTTCAAGATAAAGACTCTGTAAGAGTCTTAGGCGAATATTTTTTCTCAGTTGTTTTGCTTCAAGTTATCTCCTTCTTAATTTTTTCCTTATTTAAATTTGACAGCATTCTTCATTTAATAAAGTATCACTAGGAGCACAGAATATGAATTCAGAATGAGAAACAAAAATCTTGAAGTTGAAAAACATCCTTCGATGTACATAACTATCTTAAGCAATATGAAATAGATCAAGTTTGCTGCCACACTTGACTGTTGCCTATACATTTCTTTGTCTCCTAAATGTAATTCATCTGGCTATTTGTAGAAGCACGTTTTGAAACAAGTATAAAAAAAACTCACAGTCTTTAAAATTTTCTGCTTTTACTACATAATATCAGAGCTAATTCAACTTTATTCATTCTCCTGAAATTTGAGCTCAGTTTTATAGAAGTGTTTAAAATGAATTCCAACTTGGAAAATAAATAAGAGCTTTGTATAAGGAATTTTCTGTTCCTTACCTTTTTGGAACATTTTTCTTGTACTGCTGTTCAGATCTGGTGCTACATTAGGGAATACTTTTAAAATATATACAGTTATTTCATAATTATCAGTATAATAAGAAGCTCTAAATTAAAGTTTGCATATATTTTAAGATATATATTTTTTTTGTTTGAATTCAGCGTTCTATTAGTGTTTATGCTTACTAGCAGAAAGTAGCAAAATTTTGTATATACTCTTTCTTACTCCAAGTTCTAGATAATTTTGGAATTCACAGTGCACTCACAGATTAATACCATTCAAGTACTCTGTGAAGCAGTTTAATTTCATGTGGACTAAAAGCAAACTGTGTACAAAATAATTGATTTAATTTGTGCTTGGGAAGAGTATGTGACCCAGAAGTCTGGGATTAAAGAGGAAGAAAGACAGATGTTCAAAAACAGGTAAGAATAAAGATTAGAATCATTCAGCGATTTTAACATTTAATCCCTCACTTGTGGGAATTTGTGATAAAATAAAATCTTTTCCAGTGTTTTCCAACCGTTGGAGCATTTTTATGGAAAGGTGGATTTTTATACAAATCATGAAAAATACTGCCTACATGTTCTGGGCAGAAAGCTTCAGGATATGTGGCTTACATACGGTAACTTCAAAGTTATGAGGAGGTACAGTGGAGATACACAAAAGCATACATAATTATATATGTATATAGAGATGTGTGTGTGTGTGTGTGTGTGTGTGTGTGTATTTATATAAGAGAAAGTGAGTGCTGTATCCAGTATATTCTCCATTAACTGGTACCATGGGGATTGCTAGATGCCAGATAAATATAGGTACTCTCAGTTAACTGGCACCCGTACCAGATAAATATAATATTGTTTCTTCAGTTTTTTTGCTTATTGCTTGAGAATGCCAGTTGTTTGAGTTCTGGTTAAGAGAGAGTCTACCATACTATTTGCATCTATTTTTATCTCATACTTCCTGGTATTTTCAAAATAAGTCACTCTAATTTGAGCATGAATTTGACCATTTCTAAATTCAGATCAAATTTGGTCAAACAAATATGTCTGTGGCATTAAAACCTAACCTTTATTTTTCAAAAGCATAATTAGGAGGAGTTTAAATTACTGGTATTTGAAATGAGATTTAGATATAAAAAATAAAAAATGAGATAGATGAATTAATCTTCAAGAAATTTTAAATTATAATGAGGTTAAATTTCAGGTATGCCTTCCTATTTAAAAGTATATATATTTTACTTATTTTCAAGTAACAATGAATGCTTTGAAAGCATGCATTGTGAACCATAAATCACCATGACATATACAATAATACAATCATTACTTATTAGACTTATAGTTATTAATAAATAGGTCCATTGTGTTAGTTTTATAAGGCATCAAATGTTATATTTATTTGATAGTTTTCATTGGAGGAGATGATCCGTCTTAACAAATCAGTTTATACAACCAAAAGGCTAGACCAGAGGTGTCTATTTATGCTTTAACATTGACCAGAAGGTAAGTTATGAAACATAAATCATGTCTTTGACTTCATCTTTATTAGTCTCCTTTCTTTCTAATATCGTGACTCTCTTCTATTTTCTCCATTGAGGACAAACAAGTATTCTCTTGCCATAATTGTATTTGGCCACACCCTACTCTGTCGCTCTCAGGCACTGTGTACAATTTTTAAAACCAACTCAAGGATTAGGCTCATTTCCCCTCTTCAAGAAGAAGACAGCTGAGACAATTTAGTTGTTGATTTGTCCAAGGTTGCACAGGTACTAAGTGTTAAACAGTGGCATCAAATGCAGTTCTGTTGGGTTCCGGTCCTCACATGTCCAGCCTGAACATTTATTGTTCATAAATATTATCTTTCTTTCCCTTACAGCTCCTTCTATGTCATAGTTGTTCTACAAAGAACGAATGGGTTAATGGCTGAGAATTTCATAAAATAAATACAAATCAAAGTATTCGCACTGCATTTTGTGATGAAACAGCTTTGCACTTATTTATTTCTATGGTTTAGTCACTATCTTCCTGACCCGTTCACCCAGCTTCAAGGTTGCTTTCTTCGGAGCGCTCTAACTTTTTAATGCTCGTTTATCCCCTGAGTGCAGCTGTCAGGCACAGCGCTCCAGGTGGCGGGGATTGATCTCTAAGTTGGCAGAGTGTCACGCAGGGACGCAGTGCTCCTCTGATCTTGCACTGCATCTTTACAGAGGTGTTAGCAACGTCACTGCTGCCCATGCGCACAACTGCTCCCACTGTCAACTGCTTGACTGACAAGTTTGCGAATCTTTCACCGTGTATTTCTGTCCTTAGAGTTATAGACCTCAGATTGCAGTGTGTCTACGGAATGGCATCATACGGTGTCAGAAAGATGCCTTGGAGACTTGATTTCCTTCTCAATTCTATTTTAGAGAAAACTTTGTAAAATCTATCAAGAAAAACCTTTTGTTTTTTTCAGGACCCATACCAGTCTCAAAATAATTTCTATTTCTTCCAGTTTTATTGTTGAAGCTTCAGTGCAGCCTTATCATTGTATGTGTTTCTACCTCATGAGTTTCTTCTCTTATATTTTTTAATTTTCTTCTATCATTTTTGGTTTCTGAATGAAAAACAAAACAACAACAACAAAAACAAACAAAAGAAATGATTTGATCCTTGATAGTTGTGTGAGATTTGGAGTAACTTTTTGTTGTTGTTGTAATTTTAGTGTTATGGGATATTTGAATATTCTGTTTAGATATGTCCCTTTTTAGACAAAGAGCCACAATGGCACAGGGGAAATTCTACACTGCATCTGTTCATCCCACAGCTGATACCTTCACAGAGATTCCCATTGGCACTTGTCAGCTCCTCACCTCACTGACACAGATTCTGCCCACACCAATTCGTCCTTCTGGACTTACTTTTCTCAAATAGCTGATCATTTTATGACCCTAGCCCCTGCATACAATCTCACCTAGTTTCCCATTTCCTACTGGACACAGGTTACAATCCTCCACAATTTGTTCCTAAATATTTTCCTGAGATGAAATAGAAACGTGCATTTATCTGAGTACTTTCTTGTCACCTAGAGCCCAGTTAACTACTCCCTTCAATGGGAGCAACAAACCCTGCCCATCTCACCTAAACATTCCCATGATTCCTGTCAACCAGAAGGATACCTGATAAGTGTTGGGGATAACACACCAGGGGTTTCACCCTCCACTCTCACTCATCTCCACCCTACTCTCGCTCAGTATTTACCAGTAAGCCAGAGTGCACACGCTGTGTTTACTTCCTTTGACTTTCACACCCACTACAGTAATAGCCTCCACTAAGTGTGGCTGTTATAGCTGCTTCTGACATGTCCTTGTGCATTTTCCTGTCAGCAACCATCACACGGGGTTATAATAATCTGCACTCTGTTAGACCATCGCTCCTTTAGGACAGGCCTATCTTGTGCTTTTGTAATTGTTCACCCAGAACTCCAATGATATGTAGGCTAATACCAACACATAGTAAACATTAGAGACGCAAGTATTTAAATGAAGGAATGACTGTATCCCCACTGCTCGAAGTTCACATGTATATAAACATGATTTTCCACTGTCTCCACCTGGAGAACACATTCTGATCCTTCAAGACTCAGCACAACCACCATTTACACTATGAAACCTTCCCCATCTAGTAAAGCTGCTCCCAGCCTCATGCTCCTATAATATGTAGTGTATGTTGTAGCACTTGTACTTTATTTTGCTGATTTATGTACATGTTTATCTCTTTCGTTCAGCTTTCGAGAATGCTGTGTTTGCCATGGATAACCAATTCTTAGAACTGAATTGGGTACACCTTTGGTGTTTGATAAGTTATTGATCAATAGATGTAAACTAATCTCAGGTGGCTTCTGACTTGTGACCAATATTCTAATTTTGTAGAGTATTGTCAATGTGTCTAACTGTCTTCACATGATAATAGGAGTTACTATTAATTCTTTAATATTGAATGCCTCAACTTAGTTATTTAAAATAGTCTATTCACATCTATAGGTTTTACTTCAGTTCTAAAGGGACTACCTCTTGTCTTATAGAAATTATGTCTTAAAAGCAAAATATTTTTCTGCAACAATTTTATAGATATGAACTCATGCTCCTAGACTACTTGATTTAATGCCTGCTTTTAATTCTTGATCACTTTCTTAGGATCTTGGGCTATTTATACTCTTTCATTTGATTAACTTTTCTGACCTCCTAGAATCCCAGCACCCTGTCCTGTCTATTAATTAATGTAATAAATATTTGCAGACGCCTCTATGTTTCAAGCATTATTTTAGGTGTTAAAAATACATTGGTAAATATAAGTGATAAAGTTCTCATTCTTGTGCAGCTTACATTCTGGAAAGAAGAAATAGACAGCAGAATATATAAGGAAAATTGCTTTGTTTATTAGGAAGTGAGAAATGTTATTAAATAAATAATATTTGCATGAGGAGTGGCAAGAGAGCAAAAAATGGAGTGGTGGCTGAATTTTAAGCAGAATGTTCAATGAGATTCTCGCAGGAGTTAACTTTAAGCACTGACTTGAAAGAAGTGAGGTGGAAGCCATTCTGTGAAGATAACAAAGAAGAGAATAAATAGTATGTGAAAATGCACTCAGGCAGCCACAGATTTGAGCTATTTCAGGAAAAGCAAGGAAGTCACTATATCTAGAATAGAGCATGAAAGGAAAGATTATTAGAATTAGGAATAGAAAAGCAATGAGAAAATAAGAGGTCATTAGACATTTTGAACTGAAGAGTTACATAATTGAACTTAACAAAATCACTGGGGCATTTGTATTGACACGAACATCTAGGATAGAAGCCAGGAGACCAGAGGGTGGAAGCAATCGTCTAGCCTGAGATGGCGGTTGCTGGAATCATGATTGGAATGGGTAGTAAGAATTTGGATATGCTTTGAAGGTAGAGCAAGTAGAATTTTTTATGAATTGAACGTGAGGTCTGAGAAAAAGAGAGAAATCAAAGGTGACTACAAGTCAAATTGTCCTGAACAAAGGAGAAATAAAATCGCAACCAAGTGCAGTAGCAGTTATTTGGGGAAGATGAGAATGTCAGAAACTTGGTTTTGAATGTTGTGAGGTTGAGGTGTTTATTAGACATTTTAAGTGGAGATGTCAAGTAGACAGTTAACTGAGTCTGGAGTTCAGGGAAGAGACATAAAAGAAAGGTAAACTTAGGACACACAGGTGATATTTAAAACCCTGAGATTAAAGGACTGGAATCTCTCCTATTCGAAGGAGAGGGGAAATTGAACAAGAGCCACCATCGTGAATTGTATAAGAGCAGCCAGGAAAAAACACCAAGAAAGTATGGGGGGTTATAAAGAGACAAAGAGTTAAAAAGTGCGTCCAAGTAAAACGAGCACTGGAGACTGGCTGTTTCAATGAGCAATAAAGAGGTATTGCTGATTCTGACAACGCTGTTTAATGAAAAGGTAAAGGTGAAACCTGATTGTAGTGTGGTTCTGTGATTATTTCATTAATACTCTGAGACACATGGAATCTTAGCAATGTTTTCTCATGCTTTCAGCATTGCTCCCTTGGTGATCTACAGTTCTGTGATTTAACTTACTGTGCATAAGTAACTAAGTTGTTTTGTTAAAAATAGCAGTAACAATAGTAGAGGGAAGTGTTTGGGTGGTATTTCTGTAAAGAGAATAGCAGAAGGATTACTTCCATCACATACAATGAAACTATTCTCTAGAGAATAAAGACAGTGCACAGTTGTACAAGTTGTGCACTAAATAAATCCTGAAGCAGTCATTCGTGTTATAGCATATGTGACTGACACCATCCAAAGTTGTACAGTTTAAATCCGGAATAATTGTACAGGGCAGCTCTGCTCTAAACTGGTCTGGAATGGAAGATATAAATCTATAATACTGTAGTCTTAGTCTCAAATTCCATGTTTCTCATGTTTGAGCATTTCTTAATGCAAAATGGTATTCACCAATTTAAACAAATGCGTTTTTAAATGTCATGTAAATTTGATGCAACTTCTTTTAGAATATACAAAACCACATATTCCATTTTATTACAAGCATCAAAAAAATGTTTAAGAATAATTTTTGATGATATGCCTTATGTACCAGTGTTAGTATTTAACTCCATATAAGGTGAATATCTCTATGTCTCAAACTTTCTAATTTGTCAGACTCTGGAATTAAAATTGTTTGATCACATATTTTATCCAATAATTCAACAAATACGTCCTCATGTTTATGTGTATCTTTCCATTATTCAAGAATCTGTTTCTTTATCCTCTGTTAATATATCCACTCAATAACTCCTAAAGCTCCAACATATGCCAGACTATAGTGCTAGAGATTCCAAGAAAATAAAAACATAATATTCACCCCTCATGCTGTTAGGTTACCTATTGTTGTACAGCAATTCTCAAATTTAGTGATTATTAAAGGGCAACAGTTTTACTATATGTTACAATTTTGTGGATTAAGAATGTGTGGGCTCGGCTGGGCAATTCTTCTTTTTCATGTATCAAAGTCTGATTGCTTGGTGGTTTTCAACTGGGGTCTTTGTCAGACTAGAAAGGCCAAAACAGCTTTACTCAGATTCCCAAAGCCTCAGCCTGTTGGGTATAGGTGGAAGGCTGGGTTTGGTAGAGTACCTCTTCCTCTCCATATTATACCAGACCCTTTCTGCATTCTCTCTCCAGAGGGGTAGAAGGACTTCTTACATCATGATTCAGGAGTCCAAGAGTAAATGATTTAAGAAAAAGAGCATGGAAGAGAAGTCTCTTAATCCTTAGCCAGGAAACTAGCTCACCAGTCCCTTGTATTTTTTCCATGAAAGAAGTCACATACCATTCCTCAATTTAAGTGAAAGGGACATAGACCACAACTCTCAGTAAGTTGTGTAGCAAAAACTATGTGGCCATTTCTAATCTGCTATATCTGCTAATCTCTTAATAGAGAAAGTATATTTATTAACACAATACATTATTGTGCCTGAGAAAAGAGTTACTAACATTCTAGGGGTGGATGATAAGATCATTTTCTTCTGCCAAGTATATCTGGAAAGCCTGTGTTACCGCTTAAGTGACAAAATATTTGCTTTGCCAATCCAAATATGGATAAAGACTTAGGAAACCTGAACCTTAAATTCTTTCCACTTACTGCTCTGCTCATTAAAGAAAGTGTTTCTGAGAAGGCAAAGACCACCACCGTAATCAACAAAAATGTGACAGTTCATTTTCAAGATCTCCTCTGGCCCCAAATAACTTATCTTGCCTTATATTTTCTTAAAATTTGGTCTAGATAGCAATGAAATAGGAGAGATGACCACCTTTAAAAAAATCAGGCAAACAGTATACTCATGCACAGTGACCCTGCCATAAAGGATGACAGAGGACCCAACTATTGTTCCCTTAGTATCTCATGGAAAAGGGAAGTCATTTTGTGGCTACTGAAAACAAGATCAGTGCAGTGTTAAATGTGGTTGCCATCACCTTGCCCTGCTTAACAAGCTGAAGTAGTGCTGTGGAAGAAAGGCCAGTTGGACATACATGTCAAAGATTAGTAATGATCCATAGAAACTATCCATGATTCCACTGAAGTACTTTAAGAGATGCTGGAAGAAGAGTTGTTACAGATCCAATAGGTAGCCTTATATAAGGCAATGGTCACTCTTAGCGAACAGACACAGAGGAGAGGCTTTGTAATCTTAGTGATACATGACTGACTACATTCAGGATAAATAAATGGCTTCCTACACTTTGAAATTTAGGCCACAGTTTCAGAATTGTTCCTAAAGTGCCAGAGCAAGGTTATGGTCTGGCTGATGCTTCACTACCCAGATCTTATTTAAAAGACTGACTGAGATTTCATTTGTCATGAGGAATTAAATGTGTAGTGAAGATCAATTTTATGATTTCTTGAACTTTCAGAAGTGAAAGAGTAAAAACAAGAAAAAGAAATAAAAGCTCAACAACAGCTCAGGTATCCTAAACAAAGTATGTGATTTTGGTTTTTTGTTTATTTTTTTGAGGTCTCCAAATTCTTATAACATCAGCCCTACCTTTCCTAAGTATGCTATTAAAAACTAGAAAAAGAAAAAAAAAAGGAGAGAGAGAGATCAACCACAGTAGAAAAAAAAAATCCATTAAAAGAAGATAGCTATATAAATTATCTTGTAATAAAATATTTTAATGAGGTATGCATTTTAAAATATTTCTCTCCCCAGCATGAGCAATCTTGTAAAAATGATCTATTTGCTTACCAACATGATTATACACAGAAAATATATGTTTGCAGCAGTACAAATATAAGATTTAACTTGCTAGTTTTCAAAATTAGAAGATTTTTTTTTGAATGATTGCACTTTTTTAGTATTTTATTATAATGGTACATAGATTATAAACTGAAAAGTGTCCCTTCTCCATTAAAATATAGTGGATTTTGGCTTAAAGGTATTTGCTATCTAAACCATAGCTCTGACAAATAGCATTCTTTTTATTTTGATCAAGAGGATATTAACAATAGTGAAAGGTTAATTAAGAAAACATTTATGATGTCATCAGAAAATCATAATTTATATTTACCAGGTAGTTTACACTTTCCAAAAATCTTATCAACCTTTTGAGCAAAATTTGAACCAGAATCCCTCTCCTGCTACCATGGAGTCTGACCTGTGTTAGACTAACTTAATGCTCAGTTTCTCATGTTTTTGAGCCAACTGGATGATACACAATTTGCCAACTAGCTGTTCTATATTTAGTACCAAATGTTACACATAGCTTAAACTCATTTTTTTAAAGATTTATTTCATTGTTTGAAACAGAGACAGACAGAAATGGGAGGGGCCAGAGCAGTCTCCATAGTTGTACATTATCAATGTTCAACATGGTTTTGTTCCATACAAGTGGGCGGGGGTCTCCCACAAGGGAGTCATGCCCCCTCCAGCCAGAGGCTCAAACCAGCGGAGGAGCACCCAACTGGGGGCCTCCTGCATAGGAAGCACACCCAAGCTCAGCATGCGGGTCCTCACAAGCTGAAACCAGAGCCAGGACTCAATCTTCAGTCCCTGGGGCTGTAAAGTGAGCGCTTAAACCGCTGGGCCATCCTCCCCCACCACCACTACCACTTACATTCATTCTAAAGTGCATCTTATGATACTCAACCAGAGGTTGCTACTGTCCAGATGTAGTTAGGACTGGGAGATCCTACACTCAAGAACAGAAAGCACTATGCCCTTTATTTATATTCCAGCCAAAACCCAGTTACATGGCAGAATGATTTAGTATGCTTCAAATATCCAGGGGTTCCTCTATCTTTTGCAATCTACTTTAAAGTTACATTACAGTCATGTGATTATTGAAGGCCGGTGAAATAGCAGCCAAATTGACATGCATTACTTCTGAATCAGTGTTTTTTTAGACAGTGAATGTTCCTTGTCTATTACCCTACTGTATGTTCCAAATTGTATAGTTTCAAGATGGAGGTGTGTGGCCAGATGTGCATCAGACTGACACATGAGCAAGAATACACCAGTATGGTGTTAAACCCCTATGTTTTCAGTGGAGAGTCTAATGCAACAGTTAGCCTCAAAGATTTTAATGAATATAACATAGTACTTTCAAGAAACAAAAAAAAGTTTCTGGAATTGGTGACGTTTCTACGACTGTTACCATAAATCAATAAAAGAGCAACATTTCAGTTACAGAACATATTTAGGGTCCTTGAACTTTTGTACAGATGGGGCACTTAGGGTTCAGACTCTACCTGGAAACACTTCATTCCCACCAACATCGGGAATGCAGAACACTCTCTTCTCTGTTGTACAGTGTGTAAGATATCACAAAATGTCAAGATCAGAAAGACACTGAGAATCACAATAGAAGATGCCAATGCCAATCAAGACAGAGAAATGATCAGTCACCAGAAGATGTTTTCAGATGTTGAATAGAGGAATGAAGGCTTTCAATATATGTAATTAACAATAAAAATAATTTGAGATTTAAACATAATAGCAGAGAAGTCTCTGAAGGGACATTTTGCAGTTACAATAGTCAACAGATTGAAAAATAGAGAGTACTTCACTTCGATGCATTTTATTTATTTTTTATTATTTTATTTTTTTTATTTTTAAAGATTTGTTTTATTGATTTTTGACAGAGAGAAATAGCGAAAGACAGAGAGAAGGGGGAGGGCTCAGAGCAGTCTCCATAGTTGACATTAATTTTTCATATAGTTTCACTCCACAGGTGGGCACAGGGCTGCACAGGGCAGGAACTGGGCTGGAGCCTCCCACATAGGCCCCGGCAAGAACTGAACTAGGGGCACACCTCAGTTCAGCATGTGGGTCCGCATGGGCCGGGACCAGGATTCTATCCTCAGGTCCTTGGTCCCCAGGGCTTCCCAGCAAGCACTCAACCCGCTAAGCCATCCCAGCTTTCCCTCGGATGCATTTTAAATATCATCACAAGAAAAGTTACTAACCTTCCCATTTTATATGCACTGCGGACATTGACATCATTGAACATGTAAAAGGATCCACAAAGAAAAAGGAAGTTAAAAGAAGCATTTTTCTTTTCACTAAAGGATACCTGGACAACAATTTTATCAAGTCCTAAAAACAAGACATAGAAGCTAATACCCCAACATACTTTGGGTATTTTATTTTGTTGCACCTATGTGTGTACACATGTATGTATGCACATTTAAATTTTCTTTTCAGTAATTGGTTAGTAGTTTTTATTCCATTTGTTGATTTAGCAATCTTCAATACATCCTTTGTTTAGATCCCACATATAGAGTTTTTCTGGAATTTTTTTTAAATTTTAGTCAATTTTTTATTTAAAAATAATTATGGAATCAAACTGCAGAGAGATACACAAGAAGGTCTCATATTGGATACTTTTAAGATCAACACACTAATTAAGTGGGCCTCAATTAATAGTGGAAGGCAGTAGTCTTCTGAGCAGAATGGACATTCCAGATAAACTGGTAAGTCTCCTCTGGATGCTCATTCCTGTCTACATGTGGGACCCATTACATTAAGACCCAGTAGCTACAATCAAGCCCTCATTGAAAAGTTCATTAATTCTATGGCTTTTATCTACACAGTGTATAAGAAGGAACTCCGGAAGGTTTACTCCCAATGTGTTTTAAATGAATTAGAACTCTTAAGTGGTCTAGATCTTAATTATCCATTTGAATACCCAGGGGGTCATCCTGCTAAAATTAAATGAGGATATTTGTATGGCCAGCGTGGCTCAGGAGCAGAAGGTTGGTAGGGCTTGCTTTTGTTGTGTAACTTGTAGCTGCTGGGACAACTGGGATTGAAACTTCAGTGTTGTCTCATAATACCCCTAAGAGCAACCATAAGAGACCCTGGGCAGTGTCCTTGAGGAGGACCAATTGTCAGAGTTTGTTTTTTATCACAGTTCAGACCGTAAAGAGGTGACTATGTTTGTTTAATGAGGCATACCGTATTTCCCGGCGTATAAGACGACCGGGCATATAAGACGACCCCCTAATTTTACAGTTAAAACATAGGTGTAGGCCTATATTCACTGTATAAGACTACCCCCCACTTCCGAGGCAACACCAGTTCTTTTTTTAATTAAATTTTTAATGAATGACATTTTTCGAACATACCGTAATATACCGTACATTGATAGAACATGTATATTACATGCATAAAAAGCCTGCTTGGATTGTCTGAGTTAGAGAGGCGGTCCGAGCAGCCTTGCAGTGATTGGTGCGGGATCGAGTTGGAAAATTCGTTTAGCGGCATATCCAGACGTTTTTCGGGATATACTCGGTGTATAAGACGACCCCCGATTTTCGGTTGACTTTTTTTCGTTTCAAAAGTCGTCTTATACGCTGGAAAATACGGTAGTCCCAGTTGGAAACCAGCATAAAACATAACTGGTTTCAGTAATTTATTCAATTTATTTAATCCATAAACTGTCAACAAAGCAAAAGAAACTAAGAGTATCCAAACAAAATTTAGCATCAGTTGATGTAACCCTAAGTATTTCTTTTCTCCTTTGAAACACTTCTTAACATACATAAGCAGATGTGTAGTCATGCTTCATTGTGCATACACACATATACATACACACACACAGTTGAGATAAGAACAAAAGATTTAGGAAGAGCTACAAGATCTTAAGTGTTCATGTTTCCAGAAGTGGGTTAGTGAATCACTGAATTCGCTTGGGAATTTTGAGTTCTCTTTCAGCACCTCTGTGCAATAACACCTATCTTCTATGCCCAAGTTAGCCTACATGAGTGTTATCATCGGTGTTTAAACCTATGTTGGAAAACCAAGGAGCCACAAAACATGACACCCAAACAATCTAAATAGCAATGGCCAGTCTTACATCTCAGGTGTTGTAACAGCTATGTAGGTGAATGATTTGTCAATGAAATTTAACCAAATGTGGAAAGTTTTTTAGTATTGCAAACATATATTTTTTTTTAATTTTTCTTCTATCTTCTCTCTCCTGTTTTTATTAGTTGAGTTATTGTAGTGTGTATTTCTTTCAATCCAGAGATTATCGCAGTTTGCAATACTGCACAGTCCCTGTCTTTGATAAATGAGTGTCGTTGATTTATGTTCAATGTGGTATTTCCTATCTAATGAATGTGGCATTTACTGTGTGACCTTAGGGAGAATACTTAACCTTTCTGGGCATTACCTTCTTCCTGTGTAAATGTAAACAAGACATAGCAGTCATTCAGGGATTCCCTTAAGTTCTTTTAATACTATTCTCAAAGCATAATTTTATTTCTTTCAAAATATTTATTACTGCACACTCATCTTGCTGAAGTGATAGCAAAATGAATATATTTCTCACACCCTCTAGACATGTACTTCACATCTACTGAAGTTTCTTTCCCTGGGAGGAAGGGAACCAATACTTAAAAGAAGCATTTGCATCACAGAAATTGCAGTCCCTCCTAAAGCCTGCCCAAGGACAAGAGTAAATCAAAAGTGAAGGAGCCTTTGTCCTAAGTGGAGGTTAAATACTTAGCACTCCTAGAGAAAGCTTACATTTCTTTTGTGCTATGTGTCTGTGAATGTTTTATGAATCCAATTGAGCTTAAGATTCAGGTTTCTTTGACTGACACAGTTTATTCGGAAGAATAAAGATACAGCAGAAAGTTATTGATTTTTGAGGGGTCTACACCTTGTGAAAAATTAACCAGACATTCCTTCCCAATCGATATGACTACCCTTGCTTCTTCACAGCTGTGACACTGAGTCTGGCACGAAGAATGTCTCCATTGCAGCGGGCACTGGTTGGTTTTGTGGGTCTTTTGAAAAACCACGGGCAGGTGATTTTCCTCTATGAAGGAATCTCTCATCCCCCCCCCCCATATTTTCTAACCGTCCACATTCTTCACAATGCATGTGTAAAAACACACTTCCCTTTCCTCAGGGTATTTTTGCAGCTTTGCTTCTCTCCATAGCAGTGAAATAGAGGCTTGAAAGTACTCATTGAATCCACTTCCAGTCTCTGTAACTGTTAGGGAATTTTTGATCACTTTCCATTGTGGTGACATCAGTTATGAAAATCCCAAAATATCAGTTTTGTTGTCTAATTCGTATTGGGTCCAGGCGGTACTGTGAAAGAATATAAGGCGTTTGGGCCTGGTTTCTGAAGGAAGAGAATAGGTGGGCCCCGTATCTGAGTGTGGGGTGTGAATGGGGGGGAGTAGAACAAAAACCCAGGAGGAGAAGGACAAAGGGAAGAGGTGTCCCAATTCCCGATGTCAATCTCCAGAACGGAGGGTCAGTCCCAGGGCAGGTGTCCCCACACTGAGGAAGTCCAGGGCCGAAGCCAGAGGATTCCCCAGGCCTACCTGTAGGACTTTTCGGAAGGGCCAAAAGGCAGACAGGAAACAGCAGGGGACCTGGAGGGTCCTGGGAATGTCTGCTCACCCAACAGAATGTGAATTAGGCCGGTGCTCATTACAGGTCTACAATGGAAAGGAGGAAGTCGCTGGCAGGTTCGGGAGGGAGACCAAGGAGCGGATCAAGCCCTGGGAGAGAGAGTGGGACAAGCCAGTAGTCACTTGGTCAAAACCCCTCCCGGGTTTCGGCACCAATATGTAAGGTTCGCCAAAGAAGGACCACACCGAGTTCTGGTTTAGCGAGCGAGTTTATGAGAAGTGGCCGCGCTGACACCAAAACAGGGAAAGATGTTGTGAGCCCCTCCGGGGGATGGGAGAGCTTTTCATAGGCGGGTATCAGAGGAGCCAGAAAGGGGAGTGGAGGAGAGCGATCAGAAAGTACTAGCTTCTAGGTTGGGCGTGTTTAGTGGATAATCTGGTGCCAAGTCTCATCCACCTCAGGGTGGGGCAGAGTCCTTGCAGGCTTTAGCCATGGAAAACCTCTTCAGGCCCCTGAGGCCTGGCACTGCTGCTATTTTTTCTCTTCTCACCATGACACCCTTCAGCCCTAACAGTAACTAGTAAGACATTAATATTAAAAGCTACCGTGATATCAGGTACCGCTCTGTTCTTCATGACTTATCACTTCTGATCCCTGTCGTTTTTTTTTTTACAACTGAGAATAAACTGCCCTTTCCCATCTCTGCTCAGATGCAAGAGTGTCTATTTGCTTACCTTTGAATCAATATAAAGTCATACATTTATGCATTCCTATATTCCTATCGAGCTCAGTGACAAGATTGAGCCTTGTTCCCAATATGCATTCACTGCAGGTCAGGCACCTGGAGGAAGAAGGTCTAAACCCTGTCCTCAAGGAGCTCCTTAACTCACAGCACTTCAACAAAGGGACTGCCCTGCTCATTCAGAACAGGGAACTTCTTTATTGTGTAGAACTGCCCTGTCTGTGCTTTTGCAACTTTGCTTCCTTAGCCCTAATCCATTCAAGGTCAGTAATACCCTTATGTTAATGTGGCAACTAAAAACATCTCTTGTATTTATGGAGCAACATTGGAGAAGTAGTGCCAGCCCCATTTGAGCCTCTTGTAGGTCTCAATGCCTGATACCAGATATCTAAACCGATTCTGGACACAGACTCGCAGACTAGACTTTGATCTTTTGGTTCCCAAACCCTTTGCTGGGAAATCTCCTGGTCCCTATGGCAACCCTGGTCCCTGCCATGTCAGTGTGGCCTCTGGATCACTTGTGTACCATCCCGCCTGTGTAGGCACTGCCTAAATTACTTGGTCTCTTCTTCATGCTCGAGCTATGGCAATAAACGTAGTCCTTACAGCAATGTCTTCTCCAATGCTACGCTGCTATCAGTAATTGCCCTGGAAGAGGTTTTTCAGATGTAAGGTCCTCGTTTCCAAGCTTTTCTTAAATGAATAATGATGTAATGTAATAGATCATAAGGGTGGTTTTACTAGAAAAAGAAAATTTCCTCTTGTATTTTTTTAATGAAATCACTCATTTAACTGTTTGTTGTTACATTAGCCGCTGAAGTGCCAGGCATTTGGACTGGTTGGTCTTTGGGAATACAGATGTGAGCGTGAACGAGTCCAGTTCCTTTCTTTGAAGAGTGTACATTCTATTGGCAAGAGGTGCTCACCAAATAATCACACAAATAAATGAAAATTTAATGATGCTAAGTGTAAAGGAGAGAGAGAGTGAATTCTGAAAGGAGATAATGGGAGGATTGTCCTTGTCAGAGAACACTGTGACAGTGAGCCAGCAGAGCTGTCACTAGACATGAGGTCTAAACTTGACATATGAAAGAAGGAATAGGAATTAACTGAGTGAAGAAGGGAGTGGCAAACACTTCTGTCTGAAGAGCTTCCATGGCCAAAGGCCTTCTCCAGGGAGAACATCAAGATTGATACATATTAACCCATTTATATAGATCCGAGGGCTATCCAGAAAGTATTCAGCATTCCACCACAAACTTAAGACATATGTCTGACAAAAGAATTACTTTGATAGAGTAAATTATAGGGGTTTAAATCCCCTTATTTCTAGAATTACAGAAATTGAACCTGCTCTTGAGAACTCAAAAACCTACGTTGCTACCATATTGACAATGGATCGATTTTTTTCTGGACAGCCCTCGTATGCTATGTGAATGGGACAAGAACTTTCAATATTTAAAAGAAATTAGCTGAATTCTCCCCCCACCCCCCAAGTCTAACTTAAATGCTCTTATTTATATTGGACAAGAACTTTCAATATTTAAAAGGAATTAGCTGTATTCTCCCTCCAAGTCGAACTCAAATGTTCTTATTTATATTAGCCAAATCATGAGCCTCTTTAGACCTTAGTTTTCTCATATGAAAAGTTAAACAATGAAATGTAAAGTATTTTAATGGCCCTTTAAGTTGAGGTCTATGAATTTGCTTAATAAAAATAGGCTGGGACTTGAAGCCAGGCATGAGCTCAAAGCCAGGACTATTAATTATTCAACCTTGTAGATGGGCAAGGTATTATCATTTAAACAAAAAAAAACCCAGTAAATCTGTCTTGGAACTACATATGTGTAATTTCTGGTCCAAATCAAATAATCAATAAAAAGTAACTATCACTGTTCTTTAAAATACCAGAATTTGGAAAGTCAGCTGAGAGGAATTTTAAGTTATTTTAAATATTCATATATATAGTTTTTAAGTTTTTTAAATGGCATTATACATTTTATTCAGGTTAAAAACATAAAAATTATTATATTGTGTTAAAAGGATGTTTTAGTGAGGGCTTTGGAGAAGCACTCCTGAAGATGTCTAGAGAAAGAGTAAAGAAGTTACAGAGCAGACCTGGGTGTACTGATTTATATTATGGCACCACATAGAAGAGGGCACATAAAGAAGAATTCTATGGCACACAAACAAAAACTACACCGGTTCATATCACAGTGAGCATTAATTATCATGGCCAAAACCCTAAATTTTATTATCTTTTATAGAAAATTATTGGAGAGTATCGGCCAGAGGAATGACACCATTTGACTTTTAAAAAATCACTTGCCTTCTGGTTGAATTGATATATTGGAGTAAGAGTGAAGAGGGGAGTTCAGAGGTAATCCCAGCCTTGTCTATGAGAACATTATAAGAATTGGACATGGTCATGATGGAAGATTATAAAATAGATAGATTGTGGAAATATTTTGAAGGCAGACTCATAGGTCTTGCTAATGAATGTGATATGTATGATTGGCCAAAGAGAGGCATGAATTTAGCATAAAAAGCAGAGTTGGATAGATGTCATTTACAGATATGGAGAAGACTAGGAGAGCTTGAGAAATCACAAGATCTATTTTGGATGTTATATTTGAAATGCTTACTCAACATCTAAATGGATTTGAAAACTGAACAGTTAGATGTTACAACTCAGGGACTGTAGAAAGTCAAAAGCATTTATATGGTCATTAAAGCTACTGGACAGTCTGGTATTAATTAGGGCAGGAGTATAAATAAATAAAACTAGAGCTAAAGGCTGAGAGAGTTTGTGGCAAGGAAGAAGAGAAAGGACCATCAAAAGAAACTAAGCAATGCATGAATGATATGATGTGGACTTGTACATCTGTAAACTAATTGTTACCAACCAATGTAACCTCATCAAATTTAACAATAAATTAAAAAAAAAAAAGAAACTAAGAAGGAACAGCTAATGTCATCATCAGATTTCATTAACAACTCTTATCAGCAGGAAGGGCCTGAGTCAGATAAGGGAGGCCCCAGGAGCAGGGAGATGAGTTAGGAGGAGCGAGGACAGTTTTAAATTAGGTAGTAGCAGTGAGAGAAGGAAGGCAATTAGTGGTTCATTGGGGAGGTAAGTGATAGTACTTGGTGGCCTACGTGGTATGGATGTACTACCAAAGGTTTTATGCTATGTTATGTTGTTTGTTTGTTTATGTATGTTTGTATGTATGTGTGTATTTTTTTCTTCTTCATAGATTAGGGACTTAAGTCTTCGAGGTCAAATGATTCTCTTAATTGAAGACTAACTGGTTTGAAAATTTATGGAAATGACATAAAACATGGTTTGTATAGAAATGTTGAACTAATACAGCAGTGGCTACTCTTATAACCCAAGCCAAGATAAACTATTAGCATGCATCCTTTTTAGCACAGTTTGGGATGTCTTAAAACACTGAACTAAACCCAGATATCACCTATCACATTTTCTCCTTTTTTAAAAGTCAAAGTTTCCTCTAGTCTCATCATCCTTGTTTTAGTAAGTCCTATGTTGATTGCTTGTGGTCTTCTAAGTTCAGAGTGGCTTCAATGGGGAAGAGATGTCAATGAGAATTAATTACTACATCTTTATTTTGTTACTCCTACTATGAGTTTGGGAATCTTTTTTTTTTTATATCTTTTTATATTTATAGAGAGTAATTATTTTATCTTCAGTGCATATTTATTTTTATTTTACTTTTGACAGATAGAGAGAGAGACAGAGACAGAGACAGCTAGAGAACCGAACTGTGGGAACTCCCCA
>PVKE010011249.1:0-40680 GCA_004027555.1 Craseonycteris thonglongyai
TCCATTGTGTAAATGTACCACATCTTCTTTATCCAGTCGTCTATCGAAGGGCATTTTGGTTGTTTCCATGTTCTGGCCATCCGTCCCTTTTCATCTATCGATTCCATTCCCCGTTCCCTGCTTATCTCCTCCTCCTCTTCCTTGAATGATAATAATAGCTAATACTCACAGAGGGCTTACTCCTTGCACATTCTTTGCACGTCTGTGTTATCTCACTTAATCTATACAGAATAGAGGTACAGTTCTTCCCCTGAAGGAAACTCGGGTCCCCATCAGCTTCGCGTCTCTCCCAAGGTCATGAGCTGGTAAGTGGGAGAGGCTACAAGTCTGACTTCAGAGTTAAGTCCCCGTTGCTGCTTGTGTTAATCAGTATATTGCTCGTAGGTACCTGCTGTCCTTACCACCTGAGCTAGGTGCTGTGAGAAGTGCCAAAAGAGAAATAACGAGATGATAGCAGCTTTTAACTTGGGATCCCAGGAGAGAGTTTCTCTAAATTAAAATTCTACATTTGTAGGTCAAGATACCCCACTTCCATATATCTAATGTAATACATAGGTGATGTAATGTAGATTTGTACACCTGGAAACTATCTAATTGTTACTATCCAATGTCACCCCAATAAATTTAACAAGAAAAAAAAAAGATACCACACTTTTACATCTAGGAACATCAAAACCCTGTGGCTTGAGTGTGGAGTGTTCTGTGCTGCCAACTCGAATATTCTTTTTGAATCAAAGGTCAAAAACGTTAAGCAGCTTTGATTTGTTCCATTTGGTTGGTGTCAGTGAGGACAGTGCATCCTCAGTTTTGGGTTCCAGGGCCCAATTCTCTCTACTTTACTATACCTCCTGTCTGTATTTTATTAAGGGGCAAAAGAGGAGAATAGCTTGCTGTACCAATCCTCTTGGAGATTATTTTTTATTCCCAAATGTTTCATCCCTAGCCACTCTTTAGGCAGTTGATTCTACTATGAAATCTCCAACTGAAGGAAAATCTCATCATCTGTTCGAGCAGTAGAGAGAAGAGCCCACGACCTTGCCTCGCTGTGTACTATGTTGCCTTCCCTGATACGTACTTGTGCAGCTAGCAGAAAGTTTGACACATGGTGGCAGATGCCCCTTAGTATTAAATCTGTTTGCAAATGTGTGGATAAGTGCCCTGCGCATGCACCCTCCTTATGAGCGGTGGTGGATCATGGATGTGAGTCATAGGCTCCTCGTAGCACTTGCCTTCTTTTTTCCTTAAATCAGATTGTCGACATTTCAGAAACAGTCACAGTGATGGCTCTGGAGCATCAGGGCCATGGAACAGTGTCCTGCTCCATGGGGACACACTGCTAGGAAGAGAAGCTGACAGCTCACTGAAATGGGCTCACCCTTTAGTCCCTCAGTGAAATGGGGTCCATGTCGTCCCAAGTGCACTAAGATGGGCGGTCAGGCTAAGACTGGGTGACAGTGTGCATAGCATCTACTTTTATGATGCCCTTATACGTGGAGTTGATTAACCCAGTTGTGATTACCATACAGTCTAGAAATGCAAGGTGCTGGATCAGAGCTTGTTCAGAGTCGTGATCTTGTAAACGAGGCAAGTCTGGCTGTGGTGGGTGCCTGGACAGAGGGCCTCTTGGGAAAGCCGCTTGCTTCAGGTATAGTTCAGAGCCTGTGTTCTTGTTTCTTAGGTCAGCATCTCTCGCTCTGAGTCCATGGGGAGGTCGAGGGAGGCAGAGGAGGGGAACGAAATTCTCTAGCACCTTGTCTGGTCCTGAGGAGGGGCGTGGATGCCTTTTCATAGGTAGGTCTCAGGTGAGGTGCCACTTACCATTCATACGTGTGCCGCACAAGTCCCCTCACCTGCATGTCACCACTACAGCAGGAGTGCTTCCCTTGCCACCTAATTTGGAAGCTTCAACAAATCTCGCCAGGTAGCTTAGCGCTCTGCCTGGCCCTAGAAACACAGTGAGCGGAATTGCATGGAAGATGCATTGGGAGATGTTGTGTTTTCAATCCAATGAACTGACCATTTTTTTCCCCGTGTTGGATAAGAATCTAATATAGTCAAGGCACTACCATAGACACTCAAGTGAGAATGCATGCATATATGGGTCGTAGGGCTTGTTAGGTGAGACGATTATAGATTCACACAATAAAACTGACAAAGCGATGTGCATGAACTATGTTCAATAGAGGGCCTTGGAGCCTGTGAAAGGGGCCATATCTAGAGAGCCTGGCTTCATGAAAGAAGAGAGAACAAGGTAGAGCCTTGTAGTGTGCTGAGGACTTGTATTAAACATCTAGACTTTAAAGGTCATAACTGTGCTCTAATGAAATACATTTTAAATGAATGCTGAGTATCCTATCCTTGCCCCAGGCAACCTCCAAACAGCACCTTTAAACAAAAGAAAAGCAATTAAAGGCCCAGTTGACTTCCCAGGGAAGTCCTTTGCTGTCCCTTTAATGCAGGGGTGTCAAACTGGTGGCCTGGGGGCCGCATGGGTAATTTTTTGTGGCCCACGATGCTCTGAAATAAAATGAAAATAGAAAAAATGGTTATGAAGAAAAGAGCGCTTAGGGGAGATCGAGGCAATACCGTACACACAGTTCCCTCGTTAACCCTTTAACTACTGAAGACAAGTATACACGTGGCCCAGTGCCTTTCCTGGGGGCCTGTGGGTGTGTATAAACGCGCTGACTCAGTTTCGGCGACCTTTGTAAATGTGATGTGGCCCTTGTGAATCTTGCCTGTTGCACCAAATGGCCCGTGTTTTAATTGAGTTTGACACCCCTGCTTTAATGCCTTGGGCACGCTTCTGTGTTGGCCTGCTCCAAGCTCAGCCCCTACCTGAAAACTTTCGAGCTTTTAAGATTTTTCTCTCATGAGAAAAAAATCTGAGGATGAGGTGCACAAACTTTCTGAGAATTATGGGGTGCCAGTGGGGCCCTTCGGTTTTAAATGGAGACCTCAGCTCATAAAAAGTCTGCTGCAAATGCCCAGGTTTGGCTTCAGAAATTAAAGGCTGTCACTTTAAACTGATTTCTTCTTCCCGGGCCTGCTCTCCTGGCCCCAGCCAAAGGTAGAGGAGAAGGGATATTTTAAAGTGACAGGTTTAAACAGCCTCTGTGTGTGGTGCAATCATTTTTCATGTGAAGCCTCCCTGGGCTCATGCTGAGGGTCCCCCCGCAGGATCCAATCTCCCTCCATAAATTCATGGGAAGCCCCCCTGTTGCCTGGCAGTAAGAACCGGCAGGAACGCTGCCCCAGGCAGGGTAAGGGGGCAACCAGGGGGCTGAGGAATGGAAGGCCCCCCTGGGCACTGCATCCTCGGCCTCTGTGCATGCCTCACAGGTGTTGCAGATCGCCAAGGGGCCAGCAGGCCCATTGCAGGTGCGGGTGGAGTAGACTGAATGGATTTAAAAATCGCCTCTGAGTTCTATTTCCATGAAGCAGAAAACTTTGTTCTCATCCTATTTGATGAAGTGTTAACGCTGTGTGATCTTCACCAGGTTTACCCTTTCCCAACCGCAGCTTCCTGAGTTCCACCAGGGAGCTGCTTCAGCCTGTAGACCCAGGGTGAGGATTCCTGCCAGGCACGCCTCCCGGTGCCCCTGGGAGCAACAACCGAGCAGTCGGTCTACGGGGATTTTCTAAAATGCAGGGCTGTGCAAATGAACGGCGTTCCTTGCATTGTGACTGCAACTGCAGAGCTGGAAGCCAGTGACTGGGGTTAGGTGACTGGAGTCACCTAATTCACTCACAGCATCAGAGTGAATGCCAGTCTCTCCTTAGCACTCATGCAGAGCCATTTGGGTAATTAGTAAATGGGATAGCTCTTATCCCAAGGGCAGAGGTCTCCTAATAATGATGACAGCCTCAGCTCAGAAGGTCAGTCACCTCCACCCCAGCTCTCTAGGCAGATCCTCAGGGGCCTGGCCCTGGTCCTTGCCCTCTGGGTAGGAAATGAGCAACAGGCATGTCATTCTCTCGGGTAGAGCCTGAGCCAACTTCCCTGTGCATATGGCCACAGGCCCAGCTCCTGCACCTTAGAAAGGCATAGATGAGGACCTTCAGTCCAGTTCTTCTTTGTATGGATCCTGACAAAATGATACCCACTGTCACTTGTGATGTGTAAAAAGTCTGGGAGGCAGGTGGCCTCCTGGCTGCTGTCTAGCTTTGCTCACCAGCTGTTCTTCATCCTGATGGGCCACAGAATGTCCAGACAAACCCACAGGGTATCCAGCCTCAGGTAGGGGTGCAGGTGGGGGAAAACTACCCTTTTTTTCTCTCTCCTGGCTTTAAAATCCTGTGATTTTTCTGAGCAATGAAGAGCTTGCAGGCAAAGTTGCACAGCTACTGATATATTTAAACTTTTGGTATTCAAATCTTAGCAGACTCTCCCTGGAGGAAATTATCTCCCCAATTCAAGTAAGCCAGGTACCCTCTTGAGACATGTGGAATCTGTGTCCCCAGCAAAATCTTCTCTCTTTTCAAGGTGGGAAGTGGCCGTATCTAGACCTCTTCCTGGGAATAGATGCATTTGTGAATTTCAGCATCATATCAGTGATGATGCACTGACAAAATTACGAGAATGGAGATATGTGGAGGTACAGCTGACAGATGAGTTATATGCCAAGATATTATGAGGATATACACTGTGTCTCCACACATCCCTTCAAGGGGAGTAGAGTGCAGATATGACATCGGTGGCTCAGAGGTGCCATCGGCAGGCCCCAGGCTGCCTCTGAGTTCAGGGGACCCTTCAGGGACATCTGTAATGATGCAGCTGAGGCAATGGCACAGAGAGGTGTGCAGGTTCAGGGGAGGGTGGCTTGGGAGGATAGCACTTAGCACTTTTACTCCAGTCCCCTTGAGCAGGTTTGAGCAGACATAAGCAGAGATACATTTTTTCCCCCTGAGATGTAATTTAACTGAAATTGATGAAATGAAATATATTTTACAATCACTATGCCAGTGAGATTAGATCATAACAAGAGGATATATGAGTTGTGGAAGTCTAAATGTGGTCATTAGGGGACTCTCTCTTGGAGGGCCCATTGAAAATGGGCCCTGCTATTGTTAATGGCCTGGTTTGGCCTCTTAAGGGCTATGTTGACTGTTGGTCCAACCCTTCTCTTCCCCTTTTCTTTCTTTCTTTTTTTTAATATTCAAAATTTATTTTACTTTATTTTTCTACCCCTTTTCTGTTGGAGTAGAGAGCTACCTAAATCGTTATTGGCTCTTATGCCCTCTTGAGTTCTATCCATGAGAGAAAAATTGAATTGGTCCCATTAGCTTAATTTTAGTAGCAATGGAGGAGGTAATGGATTCCAGGCTCACTTTCCATTTCATTTAGATGTTAAAATATTGCATATGATTGACACAGAAACATCACTGCCACTGTCATTGAGAGCTGGAAGTACACAGGCGTATGTAACAAGGAGGGACTGTTGTCCTGGCTGGAATGGAGCAAACCACCCCCTGTGTGCACACAATACACACACAAATTGTAGTATTTTAGAACCATAGACTAGAGTGCCATGAGGGGGAAAAACCGTGACTGCCAAGTTCATGGCAAGAGCATCAGGCTCCCTCCCACTGCCTTATAGGGATGAGGGTGAAGTTGGGCCAGAGCGAACAGAGGGGTGAGGTTTGGGGATATTTGTAGGAGGAATCATAGTGTTGGTAGAGAATTTTGGGTATAACTAAGCTAGCTATTCCTTAGGTTAATTCTCCTGCTCATGGAGGGCTCTGCAGCCCCAAAAGCTTCAAGTCCCAGCTTTGCCATTTTGGCATTTGCTGTGCAACCCGCTTCAAGTAACTTAACCTCTGTAGTTTCTTCAACTATACAAATTGAATCCTAATCATACTTACTTCATAGAGCTGTTTGTGGGTTATTGAAGAATATGTAGTGTTAATACATGTTTGTGTTACTTGTCATTGTTATTAAATGGTATTTCTATCTTGCTTTTCTTAACCCATCCTTTTGCCTAATTAAGTTGTGGAATTCTACCTTATAAAAAATTTTAATGTATGTTGCTATAACTTCAGGCTCTTTTTTTTGTACTGAGCTCACAGAGCTAATACAAATCCTTGATCAAAATTATCAGGTACCCATGAAGTAGTCTCCATTCTCTGGGGGCCTCAGTTTTGGTTTCCTTTGTATAATGTGGAGGCCAAGCTAGATCTTTAGAAAACTCAGCTCCGTTGTAGTGATTGAAGATACAGTGGCGGCATTTACACTTACAGAACACATTCTGTTGCTAGGCACTCAAATTTTAAGTGCTTTACTTATGTGAACTCATTTAATACATACAGTAATCCCCTGGAGGAATTTAACATTAATATCTCCATCCTAAAGATGAGGAAACTGAGGCATAGAGAGGTCAGGCAATATGCCAAGGTCACCCAGCCAGTAAGCGGAGGAGCCAATATTTAGATCTAGGAGCAAGTCCATGAACCCATACAGCAGAATCAATGCTTCCATGGTTTCCTGTTACTATGGTTTTGCAAATCTTCCTGAACTCAGGGTGAATCTAAATACCAGAATATCTCTACACTGTTGGCTTTATGCAGTGACCTGACCTTGGCATCAAAGAATATTTTCCATCCATAAATAGCAAAGCACATGATTGCCACATAAATGAAGGCATATTTGCTACTGTGAAAATGCTCCAACAAGCTGAGTTATTATCACTGTGTCATGATTATAGCAAGAATAATATGCACTTATGGAACTCTATGTCCCCCAAGTACTGAGTGGCCATCCTAATTAGGCAGCCTGTTGACAGAGTCCTGAGAGATGACTGCACACATTTGTTTGAATGCTTCACTGCCGTGAAACTTAGAAGTGCCTCTCAGCCTGGGATGGAGGGTCAGGGACGAGAGACTGGAAAGTCAATAAGGCCGAGCCGAGAAGAATGACTGAATACGGATCAGTGCCTAACATGTGAAAGATGCAATACTTGATCCAATTATGTTTGGACTGTGTAAATCAAAAGTTAATTACTGGGAGGACCCCATTTGTATTTTTATTGCTCTATTTACATTTTGTGAAACCATCTGGTATCATTAATATGCTCCAAGTCAGTTTAATTTTGTCATTTTACAGCAAGAAGCAGAGATCACTCTTCTTCGAGTGGGAAGGAAGGGGGCCAGCATGGGGGCCCCTTTACATGGAGTGAAGACTAGTAGATCAGCTCCCTGGTCTCTGGTCAGGTGGGATCCCAGAAGGCTTTGGTCTGGCTCGGCCACTTGTTGGGAAGCCGGACTCTGAGCCGAGGGCTGAGCTGCGTTTCCGGGGTCTAGCTAACTTGTTAAGATTTGGGTAGCGACAGGGTGAAGAACAGGAGCACAAGCCCACCAGCTGCCCTTCCTGGGCACTGAGCTACGGTGAGCCTGTCCAAGGTGTCATTGTCTCCAAGCGGCCCATCTGCAGAGCAGCACAGGGCCACATGCACGGATGGAACCAACAAGCTGTCCTATTCTCCTTCTCGTGTTCAGTTTCCCCAGGACACCGCTGACTGGCCCCCGTGGAGGTGGCTCAGGGAGATGAGACCCCACCTCCGGCTACTCTTGGCTTGGGGACGAATGGCATAATGCTGTGCTTCGATCTTGACCCGAAGTGAGCAGCTGCTGGAGGATTACACAGCCTTGGACCTTCTCGTTTTCATTTGAAACGTTATCTCAGCTGGGCAGTCCTTGCAAATGAGCGCTGCACCCTCCCCTTTCCTCCCAGGTCCCCACTGCCACCACCCTACACTGTCCCCGAATACGCTCAGGCCAAAGCCAGGCCCTACAAGGGTGCACATGAACTAAATTGTGGCTTACGGGCTGTGTTGGTGGCATTCCCAGAATCAGTTCCTCTGGCTTAACACTTGAATGCTACTGGCAGGAGCCAGTGGGTTAGATGTGGCAGGGGGACAGCCTTCAAAATCGAAATGGCAAGAGTAAGCCTCATCCAGCTCCAGCTTTAGGCCATTTCATGGGTCCATACGTAAGGTACGGTGGGGGTGCATTTTTTTTAACACAATGGAAACATCTTTCTTTCTGCTACTGAAAAACTTGTACTTAATAACTGTCTGCAATCGTACCCTGAAGGTTTCAGAAACACAAAACAAAACCTTTTATTGATTCTGCTGAAAAATAACCATCGTTACTTTCTCTAAATGCTCCCTAGGTGCAGTTTCTTCCCTGTGACCCCTGTCTCCATAGTTTTCTTGACCGTATACCCTCCTCCTATCCAGTTTTTTCTCAGCTATAAGATATGAATGGGGTGAGGGGGAGATCAGAAGCTTTAAATAGTCAAAAGAAACAAATAAAAAAATAAAAACAACCAAGAAACTGCATGCTCAATTGTATCTACCAAATCCTACAATTGTGTGGGATGTAGAAAGAATGTTTTGTCCTTTCTTTCCTACTCCCATCCTATTTCTTTCAGCTCTTCTTCATTTCATTAGCACCCAGAACTACCCTCGTACCCTGAAAATAAGACAGTGTCTTATATTAATTTTTGCTCCCAAAGATGCGCTAGGTCTTATTTTCAGGGGGATGCCTTATATCTCAGCGAGAGGCAAAACTGTAAGTAGGTCTTATTTTCGGGGGATGTCTTACTTTCAGGGAAACACGGTAGTTATAAGGACTTCCCTGCACATGGCAGGCTTCCAGTGAAAGCCATTTCCACAGCGAAAACCATTGCATCGGGTGGTGAACAAGGATAATGGTTACATCAGCGGTCCCTAACTCAGGTGTGTGGCCTGGTAGGAACCGGGCTGCACTGCAGGACGTGAGCAGCAGGTGTGAGTGAATGAAGCTTTATCTGTATTTACAGCTGCTCCCCGTCTCTCTAATGGCCACCTGAGCTCCGCCTCCTGTCAGATCAGCAGTGGCATTCGAGTAGTTGTGTGATTATTTTATTATACACAGTGTAATATCATCATAAAAATGAAGTGCACAATCAATGTAATGTGCTTCAATCACCCTCCCCCCCACCCCCACTCCCACCTTTGGTCTTTGGAGAAATTGTCTTCCATGAAACCAGTCCCTGGTGCCCCAAAATTGGGGGACCACTGAGCTCACTCAGGGGCACTGGTGTCCCCATCAGAGACAGGGCCTGGCCTGGCACTTGCGGAGGACAGGGGCTGAGATGAATTCTCTTCTCCATGTCCCAGTGTGGCGCCATTGCTCCTGCCCAAGCTGGTTTCAGCCAGGTCGCCCAGCTCTTGGCAGGGTACTGTCCTTTGCTAGGATATTGGTGACAACCAAGGAGATGGCAGATTTGGCATTCCCCAGGTGAAATCCAAGTGCCCCCAGTTCATGAGGCTGGGTCCTAGGGAGGGCGAGTCACGTGCTCTTATAATTCCAAGTACTTTCCCACCTGCCCTTTTGTCTCCTCCTGTCATCCCACAGCCAGTGTTTGATTAATGATGGGACACTCCACTCCTAACACGGTCCCTCCTCTCCTCACCCCTCCACCCTCCCATGCGTGTCCATTTTAATTCTCCTGTTGGCATCTGGTTTATTTTGTATATAAACTGCTGATGCAAATGTCCAAACTAAATTATGCTGAATAATAGATGAAGACAGCTACATAATTTATAATGCTCGAGGCCAGACAGAGCAGCCAGGGCTGTGTCCAGGCCCCTGGCCCGTCCTCAGCTGTTTACCGCCGCCTGCCTGCCGGTGTTCAGAGCCTGAATGATTAAAGCCAAGAGACCCAGTATCTGTGGTGTGGAGGCTCCTCCCAGGGAGACTCGCTAGGGTGGACCCAGACTCCCCTGGCAAGCAGTAGCCCCTCAGTCATCAGCTGTCACAGAAATAGTGTGCCACCCCTGCTCATAGGCACCCAGAACCCGGCCCTTCCAGCCCCGGCCTTCCACCTGGTGAGCCCCACCCTGTGCTTCTATCATCGCTCGCACCTTCGAAGTCCCCTTTTTTGTTTTGCTTTTACATCTGGTCTCTGTGCTAGTTCAGATTTTCGTGTTCCCGCCCACTCACCTTTATGTGGGGACGTGGTCATTCACAGGCCTGTGGTTCACACAGGCCTCATCTTCCCTTGCCGGGTCACTTCAGCCCTGCTCCCCCACAGCCCACGAACCACCTCGACTGGCTGGTAGTGTTGAGCCTGGAATGCTGGCAGGCCACCCGCAATGGGAGACTCTGAAGTCTTGGCTGAGTGGCCCTGACCTTGGAGGGCTAGCTGCAGGTTGGTAGGAAGTAAACAGAGCTGGTGTTGACAAATGGGGAGGGAAGGCCAGTTCTGCTCACCGGAGACATATTCAGAAGAGGAGAACATTAGTTATTTGTCCCAGGCTGGGCTGGCTGCTCTGATAATTGAGAATTGTGATATGGCTGAGATCACAGCGTCAGTCTGATTGGCTAACAGGGAATGCGAGTTGTGTAATTATGAGACCAAATTCACATAGGTCAAAACTCATTAGCCAAAGTGGAAAAACAGTGTTCTGTGATCATACAGCATTCTCTGCATAGTCACGCGTGTTCAGCTTAATTCCCTTCACGCCTCAGAATAACTCGGAGGCAGACGAGGCGCCCTCCCCACATGGGTGCCTCATGGCCTGGCCTGCTCAGAGAGGTGCTGCCTGGTACCTTTGCACACGTGCGGGTCTCAGATCTAGAAGCTATGCCCCAGGGGTGTAGACAGCATACTAAGAGGTCAATACAAGGGTGTCCAATCTTTGGGCTTCCCTTGGAGGTAGAATTGTCTTAGGCCACCTGTAAAAGATACTAACACTATGATAGCTGATGAGCTAAAAAAAATGCAAAATAGTCTTATAATAGATAAATAAAGTTTACAAATTTGTGTTGTTCAAAGCCTTCCCGGGCTGCATGCGTGAGTTAGACAAGGTTAGTTTAGTATTTCTTTTTTTCCTTTTTCTTTTTGTAAAATATATTTTTATTTATTTATTTATTTTTGACAGAGAGAGAGAGAGAGAGAGAGAGAGATACAGAGACAGAGAGAGAACTGAACTGGGGGAGCTCCCAGTTCAGCATATGGTTCCGCACGGGCCGGGGCCGGGATTCGATCCTCGGTCCCCGGCGCTGCAAAGTGAGCACCTAACCCACTGAGCCATCCCGGCTTCCCCAAGTTTAGTATTTCTTGAATGCCCACTGTGGATAAAGGACTCAACTGGCACAGCAATCAGTGTCACCTAATTCACACCTGAAACCACTCTGGGAGTTCGTATTACTCCATGTTCTAGAAAAGAAACTGAGTTCTTCGCTCAGATCGCACAGTGAGCATGTGAAGGAGATGGAGGATTTCGCAAGCTGTAGAAAGGCCTAGAGAGCGTGAGGCCAGCTTAGCTCCTGAGACCCAGCATTCCTTGTAGGTATCAGCTGGCTCCGACTCGGTTGTTCTGCAAACAGGGCTTCATTGTCTCATAAGAGCTACTCACTTCATCCACGTGCCACCATGTGCTATGACCTGGTCCATCCCAAGCTGCCTTCGGGGCAGTGGATGCAGTGTTACCAATCAAAGGCTCAGAAGTGGTAACTCATCAAACCCCCACTGTGTCATAGAGACAAATGTGACCAGGACAGCAACTGCTTTGGAGAAGGTCTTCTGATCATTTGGGGATCAATAAAGAAAGGTAAGTAGGCTCAGGCCATAACGACAGTGGCCAAATGACTTCAGATTCTCATTTCTGACAAAAAAATGAAAGGGCAATATAACCCTGAGATTAGTTCCATCCGCGTTCGCTCATGTCTGTGACTCACCAGGGAGGCCCAGGAGAGCTTGCTCTGCTAAGCAGAGAAACCAGGTTGGGACAGTTCTGTAAACAGACCCCAATGGGCGTTTGGGGCTTCAAAACAGAGAAGAGGATATGGGAGGGGGGCGTTGCTGTCTGAGACTTTGAGGGAAGAGTGTAGTGGTGTTTGGGGTGCATAGCTGAGTGGTTTTAGGACTGGAAGTCAGAAGAGCTTGCAGCAGACAGAACACAGCTCTGGCTACCCTGCAGCGGCGGACAGTGACTTGCGTCTTGTGCTTGCGTCTCATCTGGGAGGCCCAGGCATGTTTCAGAGGGCCTCCCTTGCTCTGTCCTGCTCCTGAAAATTCCAGGCACCTTCACTAACTCTTTTCAAGGCTCCAGTGTGATAGCTTTGAAGCCTTAGGAAAGCAAAGGCAACGGTGAAACCCGCCCAGGCAAGGCTGAATAAACTGTTCTTTAGAAGAGCAGGAACTCTGACATGTCTAGGCCCTTGTTCCTGACTTTGTTCCGTAATACACTTCTCAGGTCAGTGCCTCCAACACGGCTCCTGACGACTGACTCTCATGTGATTCACGTGCAGAAATTAGACACCCGGCGTACTGCTCCTCTCATCGACCACATAATGAAGCCATTTGTCCCACATGTCTGGCATGCTTTCCATCCTTCTAGTGAGTTCTCTTTCTGGCACCTGGTGGCCTGGTGCACATTTGCCTTGTGTCACTGTGAGAGCTACAGGGAAAAATCTTATATGCCAATTCCACAGCCACATTTGACTTTGGAACAGTCTGAGGTTTGAAGGAATGGATCAGTATTATAATATAAATATAATATAAGGACTAGTGACAGGACACAGGGTAACAATGAATAGAAATGGTGTCACTGCAAGCACTTTGCAGCCAGAATCTAATGGGCATGAGCAGTTAGCAGGTTTCTCAACTCTGGCACTACGGACATTTTAAGCTGTGTGATTGCTTGTCGTGGGGGCTGTCCCAGACATAGGATAGTTAGCAGCATTTTTGCTCTCTACCCAGTGGATGCCAGTAGCACCCCCCTCCCCCAATTGTAACAACCCAAAAATGTCTCCAGACATTTCCACATGTCCTTCAGGAGGCAAAGCTCTCCCTAGCTGCTGACGACTGAATTAATGATCCCAGCCTTCTCCATCAGAGCCACTCAGTGAGGGCCTTGGACATGCCGCTGCGCGTCACCTGGTGGCTTCTCAGAAATGCAGATTTTTGCGTCACACTTAGACCCTTCGAACCAGAATTCCTGGCTGCATGAGCCAGGCATTTATGGTTTAACAAGTCCTCCAGGTGATCCTCTTTCTTTTATTGTTTTTCTTTGTTTTTTGACAGACAGACAGAGAGATGTGGGAGGGCCCAGAGCGGTCTCCATAGTTACATGGCATCAGTTTTCAGTATTGTTTCATTCCACACAGGTGGGCGGGGAGTCAGGGTGGGGCGTGCAGGGCAGAAACCCTGCCAGGGGCCTCCTGCATGGGAAGCACACCCCAGTGAGAACCAAACTGGGGGCACACCCCAGCTCAGCATGTGGGTGCGCACAGGCCGGGACCGGGATTCGGTCCTAGACCCCAGGGTTGCAAGATGACTGCTCAACCTGCTGAGCGCTCAACCTGCTGAGTCATCCCAGCTTCCCCAGGTGATTCTTATCCATGCTAAAATTTGAGGAATATTGGTACATGGTGGCCTCTTGCCACATGTGGCCACTTAAATCCTAGTAATTAACTAAAGTAACAAAAACTAAAAATTCAGTGCCTCTGATGCTTTAGCCACAGTTTGAGTAGTACTCAGTAGCCACATGTAACCGGTGGCTACAGTGTTGGGTAAAACAGTTATTGAGCATTTTCATCACTGCTGCAAGCCCTAGTGGACTGCCTGTTTTCTACCACAGTGACTGACGCTGCCAAACTGCGGACACCTCCAAGAACCATATCTGTCACTTCTGCTATCAGCCAAGTCATATGGAATATGCACTGGCTACCTTCTGCTATTCTGTAGCTACATATAGAACCGAAGAGAGAAGCCACATGTCTTCCTCCCTTAAACTTGATTACAAGATAAAGATAACAGCACTTACCTCCCCAGGCCCTATCTGTGGTGTTAACCTAAAAATAAAAAGGCCTTTCCAAGTGAAAGGCAACAAGCATTTATTTGAGATCAATAAGAAAAGCTATTCAGGACACACTGATTCAGGCAAAAGCTCTCATAGTGTTCCAATTAAAAGATGAGTGCAAAGGGTATTTATGAGAATAGGAAGAGAACCAATTGCATCAATAGAAGGAAGGTATTTCTGTTGGTGCAGACAACATAACACTGTGATGTTAATTCTAACTTCCCCCGTTTTTTCTTGTTTTGTTTTGTTAATTATTAGTTTGGTAGCCATCAGTTCAGTAGTCACAACTACTTTCTTGTTATCCTTGCACAGTTCGTTGGACCACAAAGTTGCCTCAGACCCAGTCCAAAGGTTATTTTTTCCCTGTTTAAAACCTGAGCCATTTTAAGGGGATCTGTTTATATTGTTTTGACAATGATAACTGTCAAGGCAACTGGACAGAAAAGCATAAAGTCTGGGGCAAAATACAGAATCTACAAGTCTAAATCCTACTCGACAGTCATCTTTAGTGTAGGAAAATCAAAACAATCGCAAACTCAACTACGACCGCATGAAGAACTACAGGACAGAAGCATATAATGTTAGGTACTTTGTCAGGAGGTACTGGGTTGTATGTGGGAACCAGTTGATTCCAGGGCCTCTACTATGGCTGGTGTAAAACTGATGAATTCAGGTGAGCTCCAGCCCCAAAGGCCTCTGGGAACTCCTTTTTTTGCGGGGAGGTCCTTCCTCTACCAAACCCATGAACAGAAGTTAAAAGCAGTTCCAGAGGAAAACGTAGTAACCTTAATAGCACCAAACGCCCAGGTAGTTCCAGAAGGAAGGCGGACCACTGCGCATGTGCCACCTCTTCTCCATGCCCTGCCAGCCACAGTCGCTGTCAATCACTCTCCTCTTTTCCCTGGAGCCTGGATGCTATTATACATTATAAATAAATTTACATGCACAGGACTCCAGTTCACTGATTTGGTCTTTGAACTCAGATTCTCTTCCTTGACTCAGTTTCTTTTTGAAAAACCCAAAGACGACTTCTGTATGACAATATTCCATCTATGATTTCTCTTTTAGTCAACAGAAGAAGTATTTCTTGGCTTCCCAAAGGCAATCACTTAATGTTCATTGTCCCCATTCCATCTCTACCAACAAACCCTATGTTTCAGCACAAATTGTAATTTGCCTAAGTTATTGGGTCTTGGGAGATACACAGACGTAACACGTTAACATCAAAAGTACTTCTGAATTGGTTTTTAGCTGCTGCCTCCTCACTTGATCCCAATTTGGATTATATTACACCAAGCCTGGAATTCTCTATTTCTTCTCAACTAAAAATAAAATAAAATAAACCATTAAAAAATGTGCAGGACGTTCCCAGCCCAGCCTGCAGCCATTTCAATGAGACCACCTTTGCTGGAATCCAATCTTGAGTGAAATCAGCCCAGTGAAGGAAAACGCTTAAACCTCCACCAGAAAGGCCAGCAGTTTCATTGTGATTTGTCCCTGGCCTTGCTCATCTCCCCTGAGAGAAGCAGGGTGAGGGCTTCACTGAACAAGAAAATGTAAAAGGCACTGACCCTCTCATTCTGACCACCGTGGCCAGCTGGCCCGGCTCCTACCACCCACGCTGATGGTTCCTCCTGAGGCTGTCAGCTTTCAGGCTGGGCTGGGGAGACGACCACAGTCAGCTCATTCTTCTGTTCACCTTGGGTGCCTCAGTCCCGGGAAAGTGTCCTTCCCTGGACACTTCGTGAGTACCCACACGTGCTTAAATTAGAAGTGCTTTAAAGCATAGAAATAGACCTTCTCATTTTTAGGAGAGTCTGCAGATCATAGTCCCCCATTCTACCCATGGAATGTTGAGAGGGTGATAAATAATTAAAAAGGGAGGGTTCCCCAACAGGTGATTTGTTTGTGGGTGAGTTTAAGGGGGCAGCAAAGGAGCCTGGAGCAACAGACAAGGGTGCCATGTGAGATCATCAGGGATGATCAGAAACCAGAGAGACTGGTGGTTGGTGGAAGTGGGCTGCTGATCTGAAGGTGAGAGACTGTCCCTGTTCTCTGAAGGAAAATATCTAGGTTCCCATGAAGAGGAGAGAACTGTGTAATCAGTTTACCTGCATGAAAAACCTAGTCTTTAACAACAATCTACAGTTTTAAACCAAGCCAAAGCATAAGCTCTGATTAGTTCTAAGACACACAAACACAGTATGAACTTAGGGCTATATGCATATTTGTACAAGTATTTATTTGTATAGTATATAAAGGGTGTCCCCAAATTCACACAAGATTTGAATTTTGCATCATTTGTGTGGTAAAGTGCTGCCAATGAAAAACAACAGCGTGACAGTTGACAGTTCAGGGTTATTAAAAATGGAGTGCTACACAAAACAATGTGTTTTCATTGTTGAGCAATGAAAATTTACAATTTTTAATTATAAACCTGTGTTTTCTATCAAAATTACTTCTTGTGTGAATTTTGGGACACCCTTTATAGTACATAGATTACATATATCTATTTGTATATAAATTCTATATACACACCCATATGTATGTAGACACATATACATTTGCATACATATACCATAATAATAAGGTTTGGCTGTGAAAACATTTACTTATTTATACATATAAGTGAACATATTAATATATACCAATTATTGTGACAACGATAAAAGCTTATCTTTGCATTGAGGTAGTTTCAAGTTTGGGTCTCAGTTCTATCACTTAGAAAAGGTGTTCCCTTGGGTGGATTATTTAATGGAATCTAATTTTCTATTCGGGAAATTGGTATAATGATAGATATAAATTTCATACAGAGGTAATGAGGAATAAGATAACGAATATAATACAGAGAGTAGGCGATAAGTGGTAGACATAGCTATTATTACTTATGTTACTACCACTTCTGCTACTACAACCAGTTGAAGAATGAACCTCTCGCTCTTGGATGGGTATCGGAAATGAGAGTAAAGCCAGTGGCATGTCTGTCTGAGGTATTCCAAACAAATTCATCCATTATGCACCATCGAAAGGGCTCATCGGGGATTTTTTAAATTTTTTATTAAAGTTGTTTCTATCGCAAGAATGACTCGTTTATATTTTATAACTGGGTGATTTATTGGAAGAATTCGCGTTGGGGTTTTTAAAACACAAGGGTGCAGGTGACTGTAAAATCAGTTTCAGAGACATAAATGTCAGCAGCCTACAAAGGAGAACTTCTGAGACAGTTGTCTATGGAGGGAGGGAGTTCCCTGTCTCATGAGATGCTTCAGCAGAGGTGGAATGAGCATATGTGGGGATGCAAATATCCGATGAGGTGGGCCTGCATAGTTTCTGACATCCCCTTGCAACAGGCAAGCCACGTGTTCTGGGGCTTTTTCAGACAGGGCCTTCTGAATGCGGTGTGCTGTGACTTCTGTAGTACCTACACCCCTTCGCCTCACCCCGCCACCCTCCTGCTGGCCTCTGTTCATCAGTTACAAGGCCCTGCAGGAATGGAATAGTGAGGAGGTGAGATTACATTCTGAGGAAATGGGTAAACCGAAATGGGGTTGGGATTGAACTCAACCGGGCAGCCAGCTTCATTTAGCAAAGTCTTATTAGGACAATGCAGCGGTCCAGAACACTGGCTCTCACTCCTCCCCTGGTGGCAGAAGGGGGCGGGGCCGGCACACCAGAAGTGGTGGAGGCCACTCTGTGCTCATGCCCTGGCTGCCTGCCAGGGCACCTGGCTTGGGCTCTGCTCCCGCCTGTGTTCAAAGCGGATACCCAGATGCCTGTGGGCCCTGCCTGCTATGCATACCTATTTTCCTCCAGCCTCCTTCCAGATGAATGTCTTCTCTTGCCTCACTGTCTCCCCCAGGACATTCCTGATATTTATTTCTCTTCACCCGTCTGAAGATGTGAAAACCTGTCGCAGTGGACTCTGGGACTACAACACAGAATGCATTGAGTGTAGAGATTAGAACGAATGGTAGTGAGGGGAATTAGGAAAATGACATATGAAGTACATCTGAAGCATCCACGGAGACAATACCGGCTGCCTGTGAGGACAGACAATGAATAAAGGTGGTAACAACACCAGCAGCAGCCATAGTGGTTCATCTTGCTGTGAGGGACTAGAGTTCATAGATTCCAACCCCCATTATCAGTAACCTCACAATTCCACAGAAATGGTTGTTTGTGTAATTCTTAAATCCTCAAGCACTCCTCTGCCAGTTTTCCTCTCTGTCGATTTTTCTGTCTCTTTATCTCTCTGTCACACACACGCACTCATACACGCATGTGAGCGTGCATGCTCAAATATGACCTTTTCTTACACTCCCTTGTGCTTCAGAGAATCATAAGCTGGGAAGGAGTGACCTTTGGTGCATTGGTTTATAGCTGCTTAAGCCTTTCCCATCTGTAAGAAGGTAGAAATACATAGAGATATAACTAGGTACTTTTGTATCTAGGGCAGGTTGGAAGATGTATGTTTATGCCATTCTACAGGCAGCCTTGGCAATTTTCAGATGAAAAATGTCATAGAAGTTTGTGGTTCTGTAATTATCTATTTATATGCTCAGGATGCCCAATGAGGAGTCCAGAGATTGCCTCATTTGCTGGCTCTAGAGCTGTTCATAAGTAAGTGTAATGTGACACGCACCCTATATTGGTTCACAGGGATAAGAAAATTAGTTATGTCACATTGGAAAGCCACTTTACATTCATAGGTCATAAACGGAGAGAAAAAATAACCCAGAGTTTCAGTATTCAATTTGTTTACTCTGAGCAAAATGTAACCTCTTAAGCTCATGAGAGGAGGGTGGAAGAGATGGAAATGGCTTTTAGGAGCTCACTTTAAAAGCTCAAAAGGTGTCTGGGACATTAAATAGCTGTTAAAAGCTCTGGTTGTATAATTTAAGTGTAAATGAGTATGCACTGTATGGATTAAATTTGCCTTAAAATACCAGTCTGAAAATTTAAGGAAAGACTATTGGAGACAAATACACTTAGCCTTCTTTTTTTTCAAAACCTGAATGTTTGGAAAAAATAATTTCAGAGTTTCAGTGAAAGCTAACTGCAGCCAGATTTAACTGACCCTAATGATCTTTCTATTAAAAGCTACAATTCAGTAATAATTCTACCCACATTAAAATAAGTACATGTGTTTATACACATGCCACAAAAAGTGTGCAGATTTAGTCTAAGCTTATAAAATCTTTTTCTATCCTAAATGATGAGAATATGTATATTCTCATCATACAGAGACACACACTTTGAATCTGAAAATGTGGATTAGAAAAAACAATTATAATTTCATATATAGTTCATTTGGTCCCTTTAGATATTTTCTATTTTAATTATTATTAAAATTAGAATATTTTATTTTATAGTATATTTTACCCTAAAATTATTACTAAATTTCTTTATTTTTCTAAACTAATTTATAAAGAATGTCTGTGGTTTTTCCAAGAATAGTCATATTTGATGTAATGTGATTCTAAAATACTTAGTTTTCAACTGTAACTGTGACTGTAGAGATGCCTTTTTATATTAAATGCTGATTGTGTAATGGGGTTACACATGAAAGAGCCTCTTTTTAATTATTTATTATTATTATCGTTATTGCTCTGTGAAGGTCATACTTTTGCTTGATTTTAATATGATTTTCTTTAGATTTGAAAAATACCCATTTTTTGTGTTTGATGTGCTCATGGACTCGTTATATTCTGGTAGCTTTTGCTACACAACAAATTATCCTCAAAGCTTAGTGGCTTCAAAGAGCAACTATTTCTTATTTCCCAAGGATCCTATGATAGGCTGAGTGGTGTTTCTATCCTAGCTGACTTCTGTGTTGACTGAAGGCTCATCTAGACTGGATGGTCTCACTCCTTGTCTGGCCATGGGTTTGCTATCAGCTGGGGTAACAGGGAGACTTGCCCCTACATCTCTCCTCATCTCACAGGCTAACAGAGGCTCATCTCATGAGGGTAGTCACAGCTGTTCCAAGGACAGTAAGAAGACAAGTCCCAATGAGCAAGTGTTACATAATATCTCCTAATCGCTAGTCTGCTAGTGTTTCATTGGCCATAGCTATCGTGTGGCCAAGCCCAAGTTCAACAAACGAAGAAATACACGCCATCTTTTGTGGGAAGTGGCAGCAAAGTCACATTGCAGAGTTGCCTGCATACAGGGAATGAGAAAAATTTGTGGCCAATTTTGCATTGCACCACATCACATTAACACATAATATATCTTTTAACACACCAGAGTAGAAATAGGTTCAAGGAACTGAAAACGAAATCAGACCTGATGTATTAAAGAAGGCTTTGTAGAGTAGATGACCTGTGCATAAGATTTTAGAGGACAAATAGAAGACTTTTGAGTTTATAAAATCTGTTGAGAAGAACTAGAGCCAGGAAGGGCAGATACAGGGAACCAGGGTATTCAAGTTCACAGAGGAGAGGAATAATCAGACTCTTCTACCCTTGTTAGCAGATAGGCTGGGCTGCACCCAGGATCCTGCAATTACACAGAAAGTGCTGTACTGTTCTTATTACTATTAATCTTATTATTATAGTTGTTTTTAATTTTGGATTTTCTCTCAACCAAATAAAAATTAAATCTTTTCTGTAATGTAACTTTGTCTTATTTCTTAGGTGTTTTGTTTGCAAGCCATCCTTCGCAAATTGACTGTGAACATTAAGCTTGCTTTTTGTTTTATTAGAGTTATGCTCTAGAAGACACACACAATCAAACCAAGACATGGATGCTCTCTAAACTACAGATTCTCAGAACCTAATTTTCCCAAGCTCCTTTTAGTTATCTCTTTCTATTTATCAAAACATTCAAATGCTCTCTTAGTCACAACTTCATACTCATCCCAAGTTGCAGCTGGATTTTTTGTTGTATTATTTAGAGCCCTGAGTGTTTCAAAAATAGGTTAAACAGGATTTCTTAATCCAATCATCCACTCTAGTTACTATTCTAAACACATGCATAAAAAAGACACAGAACCATATGGGTATGGTGCTTCTGGACTGGCAGGAGACAGACAGTAATAACACTAGTATTTAAGAAGTAAATAAATCATAGAGGTTGTTAGAAGGTGACAAGTATTTGCAAAAACTAAACAAGTAGAATAGAGTAAAGGGGATCAGGACTGTAATAGTTGGGTTGTGATTTCAATACAGTGTTCAGTGCAAGCTTCCTGGGGAAGGAGACAATTGAGGAACTGTTTGAAGAAGGTGGGGCTTGGTCAAGCCTGGGGGAAAGAGATCATAAAATAAGGGGCTGCAAAGGTCTTGATGCATAAATGCATCTGACATATTTAATGAACATCAGAGCAGTGAGTTTGGCTGCCATGGAGAAGCAAAGGTGGGCAGTGGTAGGAAGTGTGTGAGTGTTTCTAGGGAAGAAAGGAGGCAGATCATACCTAGCCTTAGGGTTGTTGGAAGGATTTGCACTGCTCTCTGAGTTGAGGGTGAGGGAGAACAAGAAAGATTTGTTGTGTTGTTGTCCTTGTTGGTTTGCTGGATTGAGTGGCTGGTTGTCATTTTGTTGTGATTGGTGAGGTTGCAGGTGTTTTCATGCTCAGGTTCAAAGCAGATGAAGAATCCTCACTCCCTGTGTCACTGTACACTCTACCCCTTGGAAAGGCTCCTTTGATAGTGATGTATGCTGTGAAGGTGGCAGTGGGTGTGATAGGCCTTATGACATCCATCTACTAGTCCTCTTAGAGCCCAAAGGTCATGGCTCTGTCTGAGTAAGTAAACGACTTAATCATATTTGTGACCATATTTCTTAGAGTCAGATAGACTTGGCTTCAACGCTATATTCTTCCACTCCCTACCTAGGTGAGTTTGAGCCAAATCCTACCACTGTTTTAAGTATGTCTATCTCATAAGGTTTTTGTGAAACGTGAAAGAGATATTGTGCAGAAAACATTATGTGATGATGACAATTTAATCCATAGCTTCTGTTTTGCCACAAGCTGATGGTTTCCTATCTTGGGGCTGATGTCAGGCAGAAGATTCACACCTTTAGCTACAGGGAATGGCTCGAGTCTCTCAGCTTCCTCCCAGGAAACTGCTTCCTACTCTACTGATGCCAAATCAGAGTGTGGAAACAGAATCCTTGAAAGGGTTCAAGGTTTTCACAGTTTCAAGCACAAACATACACTCAGATTTCTTCTGGCTTATATGCAGAGTGCATGGGAAAAATAAATCTCTGGGGGCTCACGACTGTTTATTGACAATGTTTCATTGCAGTGTGGGAAGCACATCTATCACAGGTGTAAAGCTTTGAAGTCCATTGTTTCAGGTGTGTAAGAGGACTCAGGACTTCAAGGCTTCAGTCACTGAAGAAATCAATAGTACTCTATGGTTGGAGAGTGGCCTTTTGGACATTGGGTGCTGTGGTGTCACTTAGAAGCCCTTAAAACAATAAATAACAACCACCCTGCCCCTGGGCTCCAGAAAACAATCACCAGAAGGCAGAACCTAATGGAATCTTTAGCGAGCTTTCAGAACTTACAGAAATATTTGACCTCCTCTGAGAGGCTTATTAACCAGATGACGATTAAAAAGCCAGGGTTGCAGAGGGCAAGACTCCATTTGGATTGATACTTTATGTCATCTCTGTTAGTGGGTAGTTGTAGTTCACAGAGAGGTTTCCTTGCACATATTCTTTTCCTATTGTTTTTAGCAAGATCCTCTTCATTAAGAGGAATAAAGAAATTATGGAAATGATTAAAATGGTGGGATAGGGACATACTACAAGAGGGCACCCGCAGGTATAAAGGGACCCCAATCATTCTTTGCTATGCCCCTGCTTTGTACCAGGCACATATAGTCTCATAAAAGTTGTACATTCAGGAAAGCAAATTCAGAGAAGTAAACTTCCTAAGATTATTCCTCTCTTAGGAAACATAAAGAGAATCTGAATCCTGGTCTTTCTGAGTTAGGGTCTGTGTTGATTTTCACAAGCAAACAGCTTTATTCCACCCTTACGTTTGCTACAAAAGAGAAAGAAATAGTGATATGTGTAGGAACCCCCAACTCCTATGAAACCATTTTCTTCACTGCGTCGGTTCTGCAATAAAGAGGACATGGCCCTTTGAGCTCAGCTTCCAGGGCTTTGCTTGACAAAAAGAAATCAGGTTCAAAGCAGCACACAATGTGTATAAGTTTTCATAACAAAAAAGCTCAACGGGAAGTTCATCAGAGGGAGAACACAGACCAGCAGAAGGAATCCTGTCTGTGGAACTCTGCAAAATCCTGTTGTGGGGACAGACCTGGGAAGAGGCAGGGAGAACAGAGGGACTAGATAGAGAAAGAAGACAGGGAGGAGGGCAAGGGATAGCCACTCATTTTCTTTATGATTCTATCCATTTGCCTCCGATTTTATGATGTACTTGTCCATCAGCTGCTAACACCTAATTCTCTAAAAAATAAATACAACTTGAGCAAATTAAGTGAAGAGCCTTTGGAGAGCCCAATTACTGTGTCCTCCGGTTGCTTGGAAATGGACTTCATTTTCCTGTAATGAACAAAATGGTGAGTGGCAGCCTGGCCAAATGAGGCGCGTCCGAGCTTCGGCTTCATCTGTCAGCACGTGCAGGGAAAGCAAGGTTTTATGGATTGTTGCTGCAGCACACATGAGTGTGTGTGTGTGTGTGTGCACGTATGTGTGCATATTTAAATTGAAAGGCACCTGCTCCTGGGAGAGCTGCTATTTTTTTTTTCCCACAACAGTTTGCTACCGCTTGAAAATCTAGTAGGCTTCTGAGAAAAGTCATGTTTATTATGGAAGTCATTTATTATTAATAAATAGAGGTGAAACTCAATAAGAAACAGACATATTTTGTTTCCCCATACCTAGTACAAAGACTAGAGAACAACTTACTTCTGCCTTACAGTCTGAGGTCTTTTTTTAAGTTTCCTCTTTAGGTATCTTTGGTTCATTCATTCATTCCACAAATAATGTCATGCAAGTCTATTCTCTGTCATGTACAGTGATAGGTTCAGAGTGGTTGCAAAGCTGGGAAGAAATATTCCTGATCTGGTGGGGAAGACAGAAACACCCAAAGCCAAATACCTAGAATATAATGTGTTCTATAGTCTACTAGAACATAATCTTTGAAAAATGATACCATGTCTTTCAAATTCAAACTGATAGTATTTGCCCTTATACATTTATTTTGATGGGTGTGCTATTTGTCAAACTATCTCAGAATATGCACACCTTCATTGCTATTTTCAAACCTAAAATGTGGCATGAGAATAGCTGGCAAGTGTATCTTTCCTTATGTATGAAGTGAGCCTTTCATTCTTACACCTCTCAGTACTAAAACATTGTATCATTTCATAGTCATGCTCTCAGCAAATAATGGCCAGGGATCTCTTCCATCCCCAGGGATCCTCTCGGATGTTGGGATTCTAGGAGGAAACCTGGCCCACACAGTCCCTACCTTCGTATAGCTCTGAGTCTATCAAGGGACATAGACATTAAACAAATAATTACCACCAATGAATATTTAATTACAGCTGTAATTAAGTGTTATGATGCAAAGGGGCAGAATACTGTAAGAATGATAATAAGGACCTGACATAGATTGAGGGAAAAGAGAGAGGGTTTAAGAAACATATTCTGAATAAATGAAATCTGTGAGGTAGTCATGTGGAGAGGACCTAGCTTAGTTTTTCAGGTAAAATTTCGATTTATTGTTTTTGTTTTCATAGAGTGTGAATTTTTCCAAGGGTGGGTGGGTTTGGTTCTGAGGCATCACTGGGAGATATTAAAGCACTTAGAAGAGATAACCATGAGGTGGCGTGACTTAGAGGAAATGGGGAGTCCCATACCCTGAACTATAACCTGCTCTAGCCTTGGCATATTTCTTGGATTATAGAGAAGGTCATTGCTTCAGGTAAAAAAAAAATTGCTTTCACTTTGATATTATTCCTTATTTACCTGGGCGTTTTTCTGGGATGGCCAGCACTTGTAAATTATTATACTAAATGTGCACAAGCAGCTGCATGAAGCTTAACAGCAGAGGAAGGATAAATAAAACGGGAGATGTGTGTCAGATGAGCATCAAAGACCATGTTTTCCTAATCATGTTCTTGAATATAGATACAAGGATAATCAGCATTGATGTTATATTTCTGATGTCCTAACAACACACTTCTTTTAACTTTATCATCCTAATATACTCATGCAAAAATTTCATGATTAAGAAAGAAAGGTTTAATGAATTATTCTGTGCCCTATTCTATGCTCAGAGTTGACTCCAGAAAGATCCAAAGTTCTTGACTACTGCTCTTTTCATTATGACCCTGTTGCCCCTCGACCAATATTCTGAATGTAGCAAAACATGCTGTATGACATCTTCCTATGTTAATTCACTGACTCCTGTAATTATATGCTATACTACAACATTGACCAACACAGTGCTACACAATCCAATGCAAAACAATACAACACAACAGGGCTTATTGTGTACCCTTGATGTGCCAAGCAATGTGCTAAGCACTTGGGATACAATGATGAGTAAGATAAACAGAGTCTCTTCCCTCGTATAATGTATGAATAAGTGAGGAAAAGCACCAACTAAATGAGCCCCTGCAATATAGCATGGTTGGTGCTGTGAATGAAGAAAGAATAAGATGCCTTAGGAGTTCAGAGCAGGGGACGTTTTACTTTGCCCAGGGTGGTTAAATGCAGTCTGAGGTGTTAGTTACATGGCTGAGAGGTACTGCGTAGACAGGCCAGGAAGGAAAGGAAATGATTTTCAAGGCAAAAGAACTGCAGGAGTGTGGGCCCTTGGCTAGCTAGAGGAGAGCATATTACAGGGTCCAGGATGCTGCAGCAGAGAGGGAAGAGGATAGTGACCAGAGGTGAGGACGTCATAAGGGAAATCAGGTTCTCTCATATTAAAAGGTAATTGTAGTGGCAGCAATGCCTCCAGAAACCTGGGCCTGAAAATTGCCTTTGTCAGTCTGGCTCTTTCTCAGTGGAGATTGCCTTCTGAGAATGTGCCTCATACACCACAACTGTACATGGTGCCTCTTTGACAATTCATGTCTGTCTCCGAAATGGTTTTCTGTGAATGAACATAGAGTTAGCATCAGGATTTGAAGGAATCTCAGAATGTCATTTAGTGCTACTGACCCTACCAAACCTCTTCCAGCTTACAGATGAGAAAACTAAGGTCTAGTGTAAGGTGACCAGATTTTAACATTGGTAAAGCGGGACACCATTGACCAGTGGGGAGGGGGTTCTGGATTAAAAATTTGGTCTATCTCCTGCCATTCCCTAGCTTGTCGTGCATTCTTTCCAAAAATCGGGACTTTTTTAAAACGCCGCGGGACGCAGGACAAATTGTTAAAAATCGGGACTGTCCCGCCAAAAGCAAGACATCTGGTCACCCTAGTCTAGTGATGAGAGTGAATTGGCCAAGGTCACAGAATCACAGGCACATCTAAAGTTAGAATCAAGACTGTACAGTCCAAAGCCTTTAAACTGTATTATTGTTACGAGAAGCATCTAAAATAAACTCTGATATTTAATGGCTAATATTCTGACATAGAGCCTGTTCATTTGTTTGGTATCAAAGCTGTTGACCCAACTGAAGTTTTTTATGGCATCCTCTGTGAGATCAGGTGAATGCACTGTAGGGGCAATAACTTGGACTGCTAGCCTGAGGCTCCCCTCAGCCCTGCTGTACCCCTTTACTTCCAGGCCTAGACCGTACCGATAGGTTGCTGCTGCTATGCATACATACGTGTGAGCAGGGAGGCTAAAATGTGTGCTCTGTTCAGTCACAATTTTGCTGACCAGAAGAATCTTCCCAGATAGTGCATATCTTGTTTCCATTTTGGCCTTGCAGATACCAACTGGTAAATAAGCAAACCTGTGATACAGGGACAGAGGCACATAAAGTAAGAGAAGAGTCTTTGGTCAGCCCCAGTGATCTCTCAGGGGAGTATTGGGCTAGCCTATAAATGGCTTTCCAAATCCACTAGCCTTTCTTGACTTAATGCCTTAGAACTGCAGATGGTTCCAGGAGCACAAGAGGTCTCAGAAGAAGTGATAAGAGAAGAGTAAAGTCCCTTTGTCCCCGTCCTCTCTTTAAATGAAGAATCAGAATCCAGCAATTTCACAGCTGAAAAGTACTTTGATCATCTAGATTATATATATATATTTTTTTTTTCAGTATCACTGCACTGTTTTAATTTCAATATTGTTTTATACCCCAAACAATTCATTAGCCTTTAGCTTTTCTGTCCTAAAGAAGCTAACTTCTCAGAAATCATTCTTACTCATGATTTCAAGACAGTATGATCGTGTTCGGCATATTCTCATGAGACAGTGATGCACGTATACTGTACTTTTAAAGTTAATATCCTTTTAATTGTTTAAGTTTTATCATTAAATTTGTTGGATTGACATTGGTTAGTAAAATTAGATAGGTTTCAAGTATGCTATTCTATAATACATCATCCATGTGTTGCATTGTGTGCTCACCACCCAGAGTCAGTTCTTCTTCCATCACTGTATATTTGACTCCTCCTCCCTTACTCTCTGGTGACCACTAAACTATTGTCTGTGCCCATGAGGTTTTGTTTCTTTGATTTTGTCTTGTTTCTTTGTTGCTTTCAGTTTTATATCTCACATATGAGTGGAGTCTTTTTTCTTAACTTTTTCTGTCTGACTTACTTTGCTTAGTATGATAATCTCAATGTCCATCCATGTTGGCAGCGTTGTTTTTTTTAAATAACTTTTTGTTGTTTTTGTTTCTGACAGAGAGAGATACAGAGACAGAGAGAGAACTGAACTGGGGGAGCTCCCAGTTCAGCATGTGGGTCCTCACGGGCCGGGGCTGGGATTCGATCCTTGGTCCCCGGCGCTGCAAAGTGAGCGCTTAACCCACTGAGCCATCCCGGCTTCCCCTTGGCAGCATTTTGTCTTTTCTAATGGCTGAGTAATATTCCATTTTGTATATGTACCACATCTTGGTTGTTTCCATATCTTGACCACTGAGAACAATGCTGCAACAGACATCTGAACACTTTTGTCTGCAAATGTTTATATACCTAGATTTTATATTTTATAACTCAGGAAACTGAGGAGCCCAGATGTTATTCAATTTCCAAAAGTCTCATAGAAACTTGGTAGTAAATATAGCTGAGTGTATCAACATCTCTAACGAAGAGTTGCACAGGCAGGTAGAAGTCTGACAAGTTTTCCTCACTCTTTAAAAACCCTGAGTTTTAAAAGCAATGGCTCCCCAAACACTGACTGTGTTGCGTTAGGCACTCTGAAACATCTTTTGTGCATTGTTTATCTTAAGCTTTAAAACAACCTTATAAAGTGTACCTAGAATCATCATCATCCCTATTTTACAGAGTAAGAGTTAATAGTTACTACTCACTGTAGCCACTAGATACTGTGAAATCTTTTATATGCATTAACTCTTGTATTCCTCACACTACTAGAAACTCCCTCTCACAAACAGAAACTGAGGCAAAGCACATACATGTGCATTTACATGTGCACTAGCTTTATAGTCTTAGACAATTCTAAGACTATAAAGCTAGTGAGTATTTGGAGCCAGAACTTGTCCTACAGTGCTCACTTCATCACACTTCACACTATTTCATCTGTATGAGACAGGATTTGAATTCAGATCTGTCAGAAGTCAGAAACCTTTCCCTTTCTCAGTGTGCTTTACTCTTGCTAAATTTATAAACACAAAATGTAACTTAGACCATATAGTATCTTCTTGGGATTCTTTGTAATCTAAAGGAATAATTCAAATGGTGATATTTCTTTATCCTAAACTAATTTAAGGTCAACATCAACTGAGGAATTCTGATTTTCACATGTCTGAGAAACAATAGCTACAGCGAGTCCAGAGTTCTCCCTGGCACCTAGCCTGTCATTTTCTGCTCTTTGGAAAACTCAGATTGCTTTCGTTCTTTAAGAAGTGTCTGAAATCCTGAGGTATCAGGAAACTCATCACAGTTGACCCTTGAACAGCACGGGTTTGTTATACTCATCTATTTATACACAGGTTCTTGTATACATGAATATTTTCAATCAGTACTATAAATGTATTGTCCCTTTCTTATGCTTTTCTTAATAACATTTCTTTCGCTAGCTTACTTTATTGTATGAATACAGCATATAAAAGATAACATACAAAATATGTGTTAATCAGCAGTTTATGTTAACAGTAACTCTTCCAGTCACAGTGGTCATTAGTTATTAAATTTTTGAGGAGTCAAATGTTATATGCAAATTTTTTGACTGTTTGGGGGCTGGGGGCGGGGGGTCAGCATACTTAACCCCCACATTGTTCAAGGGTCAACTGTATATTATTGTACTCCCAAGGTACCAAGCATCACCTTCACCAAAAATAATATATATATATACACACAAAGCAATAGCTTTTATGTATATAAACATACATACCGTATTTTCCGGCATATAAAACGACTGGGTGTATAAGACAACCCCCTAATTTTACAGTTAAAACATAGGTTTAGGCCTATATTCGCTGTATAAGACTACAGCCTCGGGTAGTCTTATATAGCGAATATAGGCCTAAATCTATGTTTTAACTGTAAAATTAGGGGGTCGTCTTATATGCCCGGTCGTCTTATATGCCAGAAAATATGGTACATGCGTGCATACTATATATACAATGTATACACTATATATATATATATATATATATATAATATATACACTATATATACAATATATATATATGTATACACACATGTTTTCATGGTAAGTCAAATGCCAGTTTATTATTATTTTTGAATCTGATGTTCAGAATAATAATCTCCCCTTAATTTTCTCTGGACCTTTTACTTTCAGAAAATATGCTTTTGCCTAGTTTAAATACTTCCTAATTGATGATGCCAGGTCTCTGTTAAGATGAAAGAACTTCCTTTTCCATTTCATCTTTTTAAACTATCTTGCAATGAATAGAAATTATGTTATTTAAAAACACTTAGCATGATCTGACAGATAGCTACAGTAATGTCTCATTAACTTGGCCTCCCCAAACTCAGAATTTTATAATAATTCACAGACAGGTCTGTACAGAGATTGTGGATTATTTACCCTTCCTGATAATTCATCTCCTAGTCTCACATCTTCATATAAAGACATCACAGGGAAAGCTGGGACGGCTCAGCGGGTTAAGCGCTCGCTTTGAAGCCCCGAGGACCGAGGATCGAATCCCGGCTCCGGCCCAGGCAGACCCACGTGCTGAACTGGGGAGTTCCCACAGTTCAGTTCTCTCTCTGTCTCTGTATCTCTCTCTCTCTCTTTCTGTCAAAAAAAAAAAAAAAAAAGAAAGAAAAAGAAATCACATCTACCTGTTGGCTGTCTTTTGAGGTGGAAAAGTCCTATGTAGAAAGTCTCTGAACTGAGACCAATGTTCTCCCATGTTAGTCTGCCAGGTCCCTCATGGCTTTCATTGGAGGGCAAGGATAGGATACTCACTTTTGGTCAAGCAGACACTCTAAGGCAGTGGCTGAGGGAGGAAACAACAGGAAAGGGAACCCACATCCAGTTCCCCTTCCTTTTCGCCCAAACTTAAAGCCTGCTGAGAACCCACTAATGCTCTGTGCATTTGATCCTTGTCGTAATTCAAGGTATTATTACCCTGATTTACAGCTGAAGAAACTTGAGGTGCAAAACATTAGAAGGTGTATAACCAAAACTATGGGTTTTAGAGCTAGACATGGGCTTGAATTCTAACTCCACTACCAGTGACCACCTGGTTTTGTGGTCTTGAGCAAGTTTATTTATCATCGTTCTCTAGCCTCAATTTTCTGCGTTTGTAAAATGGTGACATATTGGTACCTCATATGGAATAGAAGAACCTTATGAGGTTCTTGGGCTAAAACATAAATAAATTCAGGTCACATGCTCAGCCCTGGCACATAGGAAGTACTAAACAGTGGTCATTATTTTAAATGATCAAGATTATACTGCTAGTGAGAAAAGGAACTAGGGTAACGAACGACCAGGAGGAACATTCCAAAGCCTGTACCACTATCTTAGCCACACTTCTCCCAGCAACTGAGATTTCCTGAGGAAATGAAGTAGTGTGCAGTCATGTTGGGGCCTGACGGGATCCCTTTGAGATGATCACAAACAAGAGAATGGGGCTGCTGGACCATTGTTCCCTGAGTCAGGAACTTCAGCAAGACAAGCGATGGCAGAGACCCTCGTACTTTGTTCCCCTCTCGACATTGGAAGGGATATATGAAGGAATGTATTATGAAGATAGTAAAGTCTGTTGACAGCACCCTTATTCTGTAGAAATATGACACCACAGATTATTATTATTGCTGGAGGGACCAAAGAAGCCACTAATTCAAGCCCTTGTTATGCAGATAATGAGAACAATACCCAGAGAGTATAGACAATTGCCCAGGTTTATGCAGCTAATTGGTGGCACAGAGGAGAAGGTGGGGGAGGGGTTCCGTTGCTTGACTGAGGACAGGCAAAATTACAGTGATCTTTCCACTCCATCTATCACATACAGAAAGGATGGCTTCTGCCTGATACTGGCATGGCCGACCTTGTCACTGCGTTCAGATCTCTGAGCAAGTGCTACCTCCTCAGAGAAACCTTTCTTCATTAGTCTACTAAGTTATTCCCTCCCCCCCGTTTTTTTATGTTTTTAAGCACTTACCAGTAGCTGACAATGAATTATATAGTGTTATGCATTCATTGTCTGTCTATACCATTGGAGTATAGATTTCATTAAGAAAGGGTCTTTGTCTTGACAAGAGCTGTATTCCCAACACACAGAGCAATATCAGTAGCATAATAACTAATAAGCAGTCAAAAATGTTTCTTGAATGAACAAATGATATGAAATTCTGACTCAAGGCTGTAATAGGTAAATCCTGGGAGGTAAGTTTGGGAGGCAATGAGAGCAGGGCAGAGATTTCTGCCCTTATCCCCCAGTGTAATAGTTTTAGAGAGCACTGGGCATTCTGGGCTACAGACATGGCACAAGAGTAAAGTCTCCCAAGGTATTGTATTTTGGCATGTATAAGACGCCCCATGTATAGGACTACCCTGACTTTTCTAACCTGCAATATGAAATCAATGCATGGGTTACTCCCATGTATAAGACGACCCCCAATTTTTGGTTTAAACAATTTCAGACAAAAGTAGTATCATCTTATACACGGAAAAGTACTCTACTCATCTGCCACTCTGCCATCTCAGATCCTTAGAAATCCAGAAGACCCTACTTTTCCTGGTTTCCATCATTAAATTGCTCTGCTTTTACCTTGTGTTTTGCTCTTGGTAGAACTATATATCTTCTGAATAATGTATCTTCTGAATTATCAACATCTAGCTCACATGCTATTTACCTACTGATTTGTGCTGAACTGTAATAAGGTATGGTACCTGATTTATTTTAAAAAAAAATCTTAGCATACTTGGAAAGAAAGTGTTCATCAAAATGTTCAACCACCTTGAATTACAGGTAGAACCTGGTCATTTATTAAGTGTTAAGCATTGTGCTAAGCTCTAGGAATCCAAAGTAGATTACATTACAAAAATATATGTCTGATACGGAATTCTATTTAACTGTAAAAAAGCCCGTGTTGTTTTCTGTATATACTGATATGGGAGATATTCATGACATATTATTAAGTGGATACCGTAAGTTGCAATTTGGTATACATATATTAAGAACTTATTAAAATATCACATGTATTTCTATGCATGTCTATGTCCATGTTTGTATCTATAGATTAGATATACACTCATGACCACCTCTAAAAAATGAAATTGGTGAGGGTAGAGCTATTACCTTATATATTTTGGAATTTTGTCTAATCTTTTTATGTAAAGAGAAGAACATTTAAATTTAAAAACAAGAGATAGCAACACAAAAGTTTGTATGATAAATATCTATAAACTTGCTCCCCTTGTCCCTCCAAAAGAAGTGGTGGCTCTCTTCTTAAGGGAGATAGGCACACATAAATAATTGCAAACCAGTGTGAACACCACTGTACCTGTGACAGGCATAGGACCGTGTGGGATCGCAAAGGACAAAGGAGCTTGTCTTGCTGCCATCTTGGACGATTTCTCAGAGAGATGATTCTTGAGCTGGTTCTTGACAAGTTTGTAGGGGTTCAGCAGGCACACAGGGCTTTTCATGCAGATGCGAGCATGTGCACAGGCTGGGGCAAGGTGGAGCTTATCTGAGCAATAGGGAGCCATTCAGCATGGATGGAGGGCAGGTTGTGTGCTGGGCAGTAGCGTCAAGAAGACTGAAAGGTAGGCTGGATCCACACTGTAAAAGACTCTTCTTTTTGGAGCACTCTCTGGAATCAGTGTAGAGACTGATTCACTTCCTTATTTAATTTCAGAAATAGGTTTTCAACATCTACTGAGTGTGAGGTTTTTACTAAGTGTAGAGATTTAATGATAAATAAGAAATACAGAGGAGATACCAGGATAGCTCAGGAGTTGAGCACTTGCCTTGCAATAGTGAGGTCCAGGGTTCAATTCCCGACACTGGCCCATGCAAATCCATATGCTGAACTGTAGCACAACTGTTAATCTCTGGGATGCCTCAGCAGGAATGGTTCTCGCCTCCCATGAGGGAGGCTCCCGGTTTGGTTCCCGCCTTGAGCAGCTCCATATCCACCTGTGTGGAAGGAAACCATGTCACAATTAATGATGTACGACTATGGAGATTGTTCTGGGCTCTCCCCCTTCTCTCTGTCTCTCTCTCTCTGTTTCTCTGTCTATCTGTGTGTGTTTCTCTCTCCCTCTTCCTCTCCCCCCTTCTCTCAAACAATAAATTAAATCTTGAAAAAAAAAAAAAGAAATATAGGAACGTTACTTTCTTGGAGATTCTACTCTAGTAGACTTAGAGATTATTTCTGTCTGTCTTCTCAAAAAAAAAGAAAGAAAGAAAGAAAGAGAGAGAGAGAGAAAGAAAAAGAGAAGAGATAACTGATTGCCGTGTGATTTGCTGACAGTAAGCATTACTTAAGAATTGGAGCTTTTAGGTTACATGAAGCTGATGCTAAAGGACTAATGATTCAAATCTACAATCAAGAGCAGCTTGGACATTTTATACTTTGTGGAATACTTGGGTAGGATAAAAATGTGTAGGTAGAGCCAAGGTTTCTTAAACTTAACATTGAGATACCTGCAACATTTATTCTTCTCTTAGTTGTCTTGAGAGGTAGAGAGTTTATTTGTTTAGCTCATCTGCCTAGCTTGCTATTTCCCTCTCTGCTGTGTTACCAGCTTTCCATCCCTTGGTGACCGGAGACTCATGGGTCTGTGTTGGAGCAATAAACAGTGAATCCTTTTTTTTTTTTAAGAATTCTTTTAAAACTAAAAAAAGAAAAGTATATTATTTTTAAAACAATAAAGAAAGCAAAGATAATTTCAAAAGGCAACAAATAGAAATATGCTTTTTCTCTTTGTTTTCCACCAGAGCTAATTTTAAGCAATGAACTATTCTCAGATCCTCTAAAAAAACTCTGCCTAAAATTCTGTTGCTCACCCTCTCTTCCACTTCCTTCACAAGGTCAGACTGTTCTCATTCTTTTTCTGAGTTTCTTTCACCCTCAAAGACTTGTATGTGCTTAAAACTCTGTATAAACTGGAGCCTCCTGTTCTTTTCAGTTAGCCTACTTAAGATTTTTCCTTTTTTTACATACATTAGATTTTTTCTCTGATAAAGCAATCCTGGCGGTCTCTTAAACATCACATTGTTTATATTTCGTGCATGGGGGAGCACGTTCTTTACTTAAATGCCTTGAGTTATGAACTGCCCATATAAACTTTTAAGATACAAAAAGATGGATTTCAGGGACTTATATAGTGTCATTATTAGAATAAAGTTATTGCTCAGTTTCTCGTGTGCTCCGAGTCTAATATGCATGTCTTTCATGGCCCTTCCGTCAAGGGCTCAAAAGGCCTCTCTCTGAACGTCCCTGAAGACAGACACCGCTTTTGCTCACCATTCATGCTGGGCTAAATTTTATAGGTATGTCATTTGGAAAGGGCTTCCTCTCACTGCAATTCCATGGTCTCCCAGAAAGTCTACCCACTAACATTAGTTCTATCCCAGAGGCCATAGAGAATAAATGTGATTTCTCTTGTCTACAACTCTTCACTTATTCAGAGGCAGCCATGTTGTCTGCCTTGACATATCTCTTCTTTGTATCCACCTGGAGCCTGAAAGTGATGCCCTCCTTGGTCTGGTTGATCTCTGCCCACCACCCCTGCTTTGTATAGGCCTCTATTACATGCTGTCCCAAGGGGTAGTCTGATCAGAGTAGAGTGGACTGGAAGTCTTAGTTCTTTTGTTTTCATACTTTACTTGTTTATATAATTGCTATGTAAATTAAGTGAAATCTATGATCAAACTCTTTTTTATTTTATTTATTTTATTAAATTTTATTTTTTAAAGATTTATTTTATTGTTTGAGGGAAGGAGAGAGAGAGAGAAGAGGGAACAGTCTGGTGCAGTCCCCATAGTTGTACATCATTAGTTGTGACCCAGTTTCATTTCACACAAGTAGATGTAGGGCTGTGTGAGGTGGGAACCAAACCTGGGCCTCCCACTTAGGAGGCAAGAAGTTTTCCTGTGGAGCCATCCCAGTGGTCACCAGCTGTGCCACAGTTCAGCATGTGTGTTTGCACAAACCGGGACTGGGAATGGAATCCCGGACCTTGCTAATGTGAGGCAAGGGCTCAACCACTGAGCTATCCTGGCATCTCCAAACTCATATTTTAAACAGTCATTTCACTTTTTAAATTTGGGGCTGTGAGACTACTATCAAACTCTTGTTTGTTTGTTTTGTTTTTTCCCACACACATATGGCTATTAAAACAAATCGCCCCACAGTTTTTAAGTTATACAGAAACTTTTATTTTTTTTCTTGAACTGAACTGGGGACCTCACCGCATTTGGGAAGCACACCCCAGTTTAGCATGTGGGTCCACCTGGGCCGGGGCTGGGATTCGATCCTCAGTACTTGGAGCTTCAAAGCGAGTGCTTAACCCACTGAGCCATCCCGGCTTTCCCCAGAAACCTATAGCACAGAGAAATAGTGATTTAAACAGTGTCAATATATCCATCAGTATACAAACCATTGAATGGGACAAAAACCTCTTGATCTCATTTTAGAAGGATGAGCAAGTGAGTTTTTTTGTTCCTGGAAAGTTGGAAAATGCCAGTTTCCTTTATTTTTCTACTCGTGTAAGAATGATGCTATGTGAGAGAAAGAGTGGCTTAAAAATAGCTTGTCTGTCTGGGTTGATCATTAGCTTTTTGTGGTGGGCCTGGCAGCTGTGGAGTGAAGCCTTCTGGGAGAAATTTTAGTGTTTGGCACTCTTCTTCTTTTCTCTGCCAAGGCTCGAACTTCCCAGAAAAGATACCTACCTATTTTCTCCCCTACTTATGTGCTCTGTGACTAAAAGCTGATTTGGGAGCCGTCCCACTCAGATCATGCTTACTCCGCTAAACAAAGGATCAGTGAAGTTGATCACACACAAGCCCTTGTGAGAGAGCTGATGACGCAGCCCCACTGGATCTGAAGCTCTTCTTGCTGAATCTATACCCACGGCAGCATTGTGGCTGTTGACTGACATTCATTGCCATCAACACCGTTTGTCAGCCTTCCAGAATGAAGAGTTCCATGACCAACCTAAAGACCGGCTCACTCCTGCAATGAGTCATTCTCATTTAATTGCACTGAAAGGCTCATTATCTTGGCATTTCCAGACCTTAGTCACTTCTGAGGAGCTGTGAGGTGTGGAAATGCGTGCACACAAGCAGGATTAGTATTGTGGTAGCTCTTCTATTGTCACATTTATTAGGCAGGTGCCATGTGCTGAATTTGGGATAGAAATGTTGAAATGACATGCTTAACGAGTGACCATATTAAAGTTTGGTGATCTGTTAACAAAGAGCTGATTCTTTCTCAGATAAAGGCCAATAAGTCACTCTAGAAATAAAATTATACTTTATTTATACCTATCAAACCCTTTCAAATTGCATAAAGCAAGTGTCAAAAATAATCTATTATACCCTGGTGGTATCAATTAGGATGCTAATAAGGGAAAGGCATACCCTGCAGGGGGTGGGATGGGGAACCTTCTGCTAAAACTGCTATACTGTTTGTAATGACTATAAGATATAGATATCTTTTATTGTTAAATTTATTAGGGAAACATTGGTTACATAGGCTTCAGGTGTACAATTCTATAGTACTTTGTCTATGTGTTACAATATGTATTCACCACCTAGAGGCAGCTTTTTTTTCCATCATCATATATTTGGCTCCCCCGCCCTCCTCTCTCACACCCTCTCACCTTACCCTTAGGTAACCACAAAATTATTGACTATGCCCATGAGATATTATTTCTTTGTTGCTTTCGGTATTGTGTAGATGATGAGTTCTGTCTTCCAGTGTGGGATAAGCCTAGCTCAATTTGATTTAAGACAGCATCCTGATTTGGATCAAGATGACACACTCAAGACAATTCATTGCCAGCTGACTGGCATCCTTAGCTGTGTGGTCCTTGTACCCTGTCTTTATTGGAAAGGGTGAAATGCTCTCTCTTTGAGTGATGTCAAATTGTATATAGAATCATGCCTGTTTCCAGTAAGCTTTTGGGGGTCACTGCAGTTACAGGAAGAGATCCTTATGCCTCAGACATGTAAATAAATAGCTTTTTAGTATTTCACATGCTCATCAATTATGAGTGCCCCTTCACACTGCAACTGAGCGATTGTCTATATGTCTTGGCTCACAAACTGGTTTTTCTTTTATTTGCTCTAACCCTACTAGGGTCCCAGTTGTTTCTTAATCGCCTCACTAACATGTTTTATTTGTTTGTTTGTTTGTTTTCATTACTCTATTCTGGCCTTTGCATAAAAGGGTAGGAATAATATTTGATAGTCAATAAATCTTTTAGTAAGTATTGCTAGTGAGGGGCAAAATATTTTTACTTAAAAGTTTGGTTCCAGGCAACTGAGACACTTAAGAGTTGCTGGTTAGCTGATCAAGACACCCATCTGGTGTCAAGAGTGTACTGGATAAGAAATTTAGAAATAGCCTTCACCAAGGAACTTAGGTTTGGGTTTGCCATCTTTGCAAAGAGAAAGATGCATGAGCATCTCCCAAGTGCCTCTGGAAGGATTGTTAGGTGGAGGGGAGAAGTCTAGGCATCAGAGTCCCCGTGGAGAAAAAATAAGGAGTCAAAGTGAGAAGTTGCTGGAATGGAGGCATCAAGCTGATACTAAAATCACCAGCGTGGCTGAGAAATCCACTAATAACACCTTGCCAGGCTCAGGGGCACAATCAGTTTAGGGAGTTCAGGAAATTCGGCACCTGGCTTAGTGAAGTAAACCCTAAAGTCATTATTAAAAAGTAGTTAAGGCCCTTTGTTCCTCCTCTATTTATTTTCCTTGAACCTATTTAGTTCTTTCTTCAATTTGCTAAGACACAGGTGTATACTGATGTCAGTAACCCATGAACACGGGAAAGTTAAACTTTCTTGCAGACATTGAAATTCCCAAATCACTGCTAAACTCAAGGAAGTCTTTAGAGTTGCTTCAACTTAGAGTAAAACAAAACAAAACACAACAACACTAAAGAAAAAACAGAAGTATTCTTGTTTACATATATGTTCTCCCTAGGGGCCATTGCTGATTTAGTATGACAATATACATCATTAACGTACCAAATGATTATTGAACATATGCTCTCAAGACTTGGGTTGGTGCTAAAGAATATGACTGTGTAGAAGATATATGTGGTCCCTGTCCTCATAGTGTTTATAATCTAATGGGAGGAAATAGATACATAATGAGCAATTTTAATGTATGGAAATAAATGTAACCTTTTTGAAGATAAAGATAATTTTTATGACAACTTTAATTCTTCTACTTCTTTCTCCTATACTAATTTAATCCTATACAGATCCCATGGACATATTTTATTAACTGTGGCATTGATGACAGAACATAATCATTGATTTTTGTCAACGACACTAGATTGGGTGCCATAATGAGTGCTAGAAATAGAATCCAAAACACTTCGACATATTAAAGAAATGTTTGTCAAAGTGAGAAGAAGGTTTAGTGAGGACAAGCTGGGATTTTACAGAAAGGCACAGCTTGTACATATTGAGGAAGTAAAAACTGTGCCAACATATTTTCTCATGGCTACTAGCCCTAATTTAGCAATGAACTTCCAATGAGCATTTATTGAACACCTATTACATGCCATACATGATACATTAAGAAACTTTTACATATTAAAGAAATAGTTGTCAGTGTTAGAATAAAGCTGCATAAGGACATGATCTGGATTTTACTAAAAGCCATAGATTATAAAAATTCAAGGTATTTGTATTTACCCCCTGGGTGTCCCACCAGCTGTAGCAATAGATACAATAAATATATATTAAGCACCCACTGTATGCAAAACTTATGTACCCTAGAATCTTACAACCTACAAGAAGATGGTTGTTTACATTTAATTTTGTGCAAGGGAAAACAAAATAAGAATGCTACAATTTTGATACCACTGAAGTATAAGGAAATCAGGAATCAACATTAAATAAAGAAACTATGAGAGACCACATGAAAAAGTTGACATTTGAGCTGCACATTAAAAAGCAATCTCAGAAGGTGGTGAAGTGAATTTCCCATGTAAATCAGCCTGAGCAAAGTCACAGATACTAGGTCAGTGCGTAGAATGTGAGGGTTGTTAAGAACATAACAGTGGAACAAGATTCTGAAGAGAAACGACTGGTTTAGAAAGCTGAAAAGCTAAGGTGTGAACATGTAATTAGTACAGATTTTGAATTTCATTCCATAGGTAATATGCAATCATGAAATAATCTTAAGAAGGAGACCTTTTGTGTTCTATGAACCTCCTCGTGGAGGCAAAATGAAGGATGAGGTGGATTATTATTATTTTCATAATTTATTGTTTATTGAGTGCTGTCAGTGGTCTCAACAGTATACAAACCTAAGTGGATAAACATCATCATTTAATCTGTTTCCAAAAGGAGCAGGTATTTATCATGAAAAAAAGTATTTGAATTACTAAAATAATACCCATTAGTGGTTTTCATTTCCTGGGAAATATAGTCTCTCCGGTCGTTCAACCCCTGTGGCATTTTGAGTGTAATAAATGGGGCAGTCTCTCATTTCTGACTTGTTTCCAAATTGGGAATTCCCTCCTGCTTTTGGAAAGTTATTCTTGATTGAATTGAATCAGTTTCTGTTTGATACTGTCTAAGATTTTCTCTCTCATTAGTGACTTAAACAAAGCCAAGTTCATCAGAGGGGAAGCTGTCACTTACCTCTTGGCTTTCTCCCATTGGCTAGATAAATAAATAGGAGCCAGCTCATCCCATCCAGGAACTGCCTTCCCCCCCCCCCCCAATTATAATAATTGAGAAGAGGAAGAAAATATAGGATGAGAATTATTCTGTTTCCACTAGCAGTGAGTTAGAAAGAGACAGGTTCTATCATGTGCAACTTGAAGGAATGCTATAGGGACACCTTTCTGTTGCCACCAGCTTCAGAGCCAACACCAACAAAAGCCTTCTTCATTCTTTTTTTTTTTTTTTTTTTATCTTTTCACATTTATAGAGAGAAATTATCTTTTTGTCTTCAGTGCATAGTTATTTCTATTTTACTTTTTGACAGATAGAGAGAGAGACAGAGACAGAGACAGTTAGAGAACCGAACTGTGGGAACTCCCCAGTTCAGCACGTGGGTCCTGCCTGGGCCGGAGCCGGGATT
>PVKE010011250.1:0-40668 GCA_004027555.1 Craseonycteris thonglongyai
GCCCCCGGCTCTCCCGTCAGCGCCTCCAGCAGAAGCGTCTCCGAGTGAGCCTAACGCTTCTACGAGTCACGTGAGAGCCTCTCCTCCGCCACCCACACAAGCCTCTTCGCCTCTCTCAGAAAGCAATGTTGATTCATGTTTATTACTGTAGAAGGTTTTGTCATTAACCTTATTAATTAGCACTGACACGTTCAAGTAAATACGTATACTGTTGTAATTTTTGTCTTAAATGAGTAAAGTATGAATACTGTTTACGTATTTAAAACATTCTTGTACCCGCATACACGAACATTCCTAGGGGCAAATCCTACTGCGCGGTTTTTCAGCTTTCGCGGAAGGTTCTGGTCCCCATTGACCGCGAAAAATGAGGGATCACTGTATTCAAATAGTTGCATTTAGAACTGATGTCAATTGCAAATTCCAAGGCTCTGAGCCTGGTTGTCGTAATTAGATGAGATTTTAGAGGATCCTGGGATGGCAGTAGCATTTATTGATTGCAGTGGAAATGATGTGATTACGTCCAGATTAGACTTTGAGCAAGATGAGAAGCACATAACTCAGCTGCTCCTGTCACTCCAGAAGAGAGCCTCCTCTCTCATTGTAGACCACAGATGCATGTGAGAGTCAGGCTTTTTCCAAAAACTTCCCAACAGACTGCTGCCTAACTTGCTAAGCTATAATTTTCATACATTACACCAGACATGATATTTTGCTTTTGCCTACTATAATGCCCAGGTTGACACATAAAACTTTCCTCATTATTTAAGATGTGGGAACCTTAATCCTGGAAATCATTCTGATTGTTATTCTTATAAAATGATAGGGAGGGATCTTTTCAAAAAATAAGGTATAGAGACTTATCTACCCCAAACCAGTTTCCCTTTCTTGATCTCATGACACTTGGGATTCCCCCTAAAATTATAAATGTCAGCAGACAATTCTGGTTATTCTGATATTCCAGGAAGACCAGGCAGTTTCAAATATCACTCCTTCCTTAGTAACTGCTAGGAATTAGAGTTAAAATAGCGCCCACCATTACCAGTCATTAAGTGTGAGGCATGAGTCATTTTAAGCCTCAGCTCCTAATTACTGTAACTCTAAAACTGCTCTAATCTGTGGGTCTCTGTCTCTGTAAGCAGGAAATGATCTTGATTCCTTGTCTCAATGTAGGGAAGAACCTAGCATATAATAAGAAAAATGCTTATCATTTATCTGAACCACTGTTTTCTGTATCATAGATAAAACCTCAATTTAATGTGGGGATAAGGAGAAGAAGGTATTTGAAGTTGATCTTCTAAACTGTTAGTGGTGTTCAGAAGGGAATGAGGGCAAAGCTAGAAGAGCAGGCAGGACTTCAGTTACTCTAACCTGTGCTTCACCTATTTTATTTGTAATTATACTATTACTTTCTGAGGTAAATACTTCAGACTACAACAACGTTGTCTTGTTTAATCTTCACAGCTATTCCACGAGATAAGCTATTGTTTGCATCATTTTTAATGAGAAATCTAAGTCTTCGGAACTGAATTACCCATTCTTGTAGTTTATAACTGTCAGAGCCTTTACTCAAACATACATGCATTCATGACATAAAAGACAGTGATAAAATTATGTTCTAACTCTACTTCATAGGCTTTATTAATTTTTCATAAAAGAAATTTGCTGCTAAAATGTTTGAGAACCAATGGCTCACTCACTGTAGAAAACATAACTCAATTTTCCATTCCAAGTTGCTACAAGGATGCACAAATTGTTCTTATAAGTTTAAATTTTTTAGAAAAAAATTTAGAAGTATTTGCCCACTCATTGTTTTCTAACTTAACTTTTTATTGTAGTAGCATGGTGTATTTTAACATGTAGAATATTCCACCAGATACCAATTTACAATGGTGAATACATGTATTTTCTGGTAGCACCATGGAAAGTTAAAGTCTGTTAGTTAAGTTATAAAGTCACTTATATATCAAAATGAAATTTCCAAAAATAAAATTTTAAAGCACCATTACCTCAAGCTTTCTTTTACTGTAACACCTTGAATCAACAATTCTTTACAACACCGAAATTGTTAATAGGAAAAAATGAATAGTGATTCTGATTGTGTGGCAATGTGATAAAGTGCTAGGTTAACAGAAGAAGTTATTGAATATTGAAAGATATTTTCTTCTTGACTGAAATTGGGCATTTCTGCAAAGGACAGTGCTATCCAGCTAAGTTAAGTATTAATGTAAAATATTTAAAATTTAACTTACTGAAAATATTTTTAAATAAACCTTTAATGAATGACAAAATAAATAAGAAAGCACATTCTCAATAGATTTCCATCCATCTCAGTCATTTCATACTACTCAAGGTTTAGCAACTACATTCTTAAATAGTCTGAAATGAATCTCATTTTTGTCATAATTTTTGAATCTTTGTAATATAATTAATAAGCTTAATCATATTTACAAAGATATTAGGTTAAAATGTAAATAATTAATTATTTAAATTTATAAAAAAAAGTAATATATAGTAGAAATATTGAGTTTTTGGAAATATATTCTAATACACTTTTCATTCATTATACTTTTTTTAAGTTGTCATGACTCAGTGAGAAAAATTATCATAATCAAAAATCATCATCTATTGTCACTGGATTTCTTCTTAGAAGATGAGGTATCCATCAGGCTGACGGAGTAATGATGAAGTTATGTCTTCTGCTAGAACACGTTCTGTTCTGGGGCCTTTAAATTTTTAAAATTTTTGTCAAAAATAATAATGATATAAGGAATACCGGTAATAATAATGATAATAATAATAAATATGTTATATGCAAAGGATATTTAGAGTATAAAATGGCATTACAAGTATGAGGACAGTATGATAAATTTTGCCTCCACTGTAATATTTTTTGTTACCTTAGACATATTGATATAACTGATTCTGTGTAGTCACGTGCTATCTCCCCTCCATCATTCTTGATCTTGCACCCACAAATACTTACATTTTTCTACCTGGTGAAAATCAAAATGGAAGAATGTTCAGACATTCAGTTCAAATAGTGTGTTGTCATTTAATTCTTAATAGCAGAAATGTTTCCTCCAGTTCTTTTGAAGTTGTTGATTGATTTTTATTTATTTATCTACATTAAGTTTATTGGGGTGACATCTGTTGGTAAAAGTTACATACGGTAGGTTTCAGGTGTACAAGTCTACAATATATTGTCTGTGTATTGCTTTATGTGCTCACCAACCAGTTAGTTTCCTTTCCATGAGTACTTCTTAAAGATCATTACAGGTGATAAAACATGGGTTCACCATTGTGACCTTGAGAAGAAAAGGCATTCTATGAAATACTACTATAAGGGGTCAGCCACCTCAGCCTGAAAATTTTAATAAATATTATTTATTTATTTATTTATTTTTATTGTTTTTGACAGAGAGAGAGGGAGAGAGAGATACAGAGACAGAGAGAGAACTGAACTGGGGGCGCTCCCCAGTTCAGCACATGGGTCCGCACTGGCCAGGGCTGGGATTCGATCCTCAGTCCCCAGCACTGCAAAGTGAGTGCCCAACCCACTGAGCCATCCTGGCTTCCCCCAGCCTGAAAATTTTAAAACTCAGGCCTCAGCAAGGAAGATGATCCCTTGTGGCATTATTCCATGAAGTGCTGTTTCTTCTCAGTGTCATAAAATGGACCCAAGTTTCATCACCACAAATCTTCTTTAAGAACTCTTTACCTTCTTTTTCAACAATTTCAAAAAAATTGGAGGAACATCTTCCACTATTAAGAATTCAATAACAACACACTATTTGAACTGAATGTCTGGACACTCTTCCATTTCGATGTGCACTGGGTGAAAAATGTAAGCATCTGTGTGTGCATGCTCAAGGATGATGGAGGAGAGACACCACGTGACTACATAGAACTGGTTACATCCAGATATGTCTAATGTAACAAAAAATATTACAGTGGAGGCAAAATTTATCAGCTAGCCCTCATTTCTTTAGTAACCCTTTTCCTTGGCAAGTAATGAGAGTGAGACTCAGGAGGTTGATTTACTCTCATCTTGACATAACTTTGAGGTTGATACATTCTTGGCTTTATTTACAAATTCCATGTTACTGTTATTTACAATTCTGTCAAAATTTGTGTAATCTTTCATCCTCACCTGAGTGGCAGCTTTTCACTCTTAGAGTTACAATGACCGTGTTTTGTGAGAAGCTAAACTCCATGAGGAATTTAATATTATTGAAATACAGTAGTCAAAACACTAAATGTAATATACTCTCTTACTAAAATGCTGATAAATTCAAGTAAGGCATAATACTTCAGTATATATCATATATGATTTTTAATGAATTTCATTTTTTATTTATATTGAGGTTTTTCTCATTGCTAGGGATATGAATCTTTGAAACACTAAGTCCATCAAAGAATATATTTTCCATTACTGTCTTACCAAGTAAGCACCTAACCTATTTAGGAATTACTTTGGTTCATAGAAAATAATTTCGATCTTTGAGAAAATGAGTCTTTAACCTAAATTGAGATCTCCTGATGTATATATGGGGGAAATTTTATGGCTGTCTAAACCTCTGGCTAGCTGTACATGTCAGGAATTAAGCATTCCTTATACTTTGTAAAATTACATGTTATATAAATTATAGACCTAAAATGACCAAATATACTATGTAAAAGAAGTTTCAAAATTCTGTTTTTATACCAAATGCATATTGTGCTAAAGCACTTTGCACAGGCTATGAAATAATAATGTACACTAGGGTTATAAATTGTAAATTCTTCAGGACATATGTAAATTTATTCATTCACTTGCTAAGGTCTATAAAAACCCTACTGTGTGAGAGAAACAAGGAACATAGAGGACAGTCCTTTGAGGTGTGAACAATACTATTTAGTATAACACCTTCAATTCAGTTTATGAATACATGGCTCAGGAAAGACTTGAATAGCCAAATACAGTTTTTTTTTATAAGCATTTTATTAAGCATGAACCACTAGACCCCATTTGAAACCATTTGCATCTCTATAAAAATCAACTTATGGCCATGGGGTACAGAAGGTGAAAGATACATAATAGCATATTTTTTTAATATAAATATACTAAAATTCAATTTGATGAGACATATTATATATTTTGTTATCTCCTAATAATGAATTATAAATTATAATTTTGTTAGAGTTTGTTGTTTGTTGTGCATGTGTATATACTAAACAGTAGATTATGAAACATAATACACTTTTGGCTTTAAAAGTGTTAAAATTCTAAGACTCAATTGCATTACTTTTTATTAAAATGGAGATATACTTCTATAAAGAAATAATAAACTGGAATTCTATAATGCACTATCTTTCAAATCAAATAATATAGTTTCAAGTAAAATCAGTTATAAGTCGTAAACAAACAAAAAGAAATGTTTTTCCTCCAAATGCATTCCACTTCAGAAACAACTACATTTAATTATTTACACATATAAAAAAGCAGTGATTCTAATCATATAAGTTCCACATTTAAAAAAGTTTTTTTGCAAACAAGACCAAATAGGTTTATGTACTGATTTCACCATTCGCTGGCACTGTTTATGACTACATGCCCATAAAGGTAAAAACAGCATTCAACAAAATGCCTAGAGCAGCAGAAACTAACCATAGTACAGGGTCAAGGACATTCAGTTACTACCCAGGGACCCACTACAGAATGCACAAGTGAAAGTTACTGAATTTTTTTCAGTATCTTGTGTATCTCATGTTTTAATGTTCCATGGGCTATATCATGACCTTGAAAAACCCCTCAACTGTAACAAATCTTTTTTATGTGGCCCTTTGGTGACTAGGAAATTAACAAGTGTATCTTATTTCTTATGTTAAAAATGCTTCAGCGTGATGCTGCCAAATTATTCCATAAGACACTCATTCAAACGAACTTCACTCTTGTGGTAGGTTTATAGGGATTCTGGGCTTGCTGGCATCTTTTCTTCTCATTATAGTAATAAAATGATTATTTCCCATTCCCTGAGGAAAATGTCTTAAGTTCAGTTTCTCTCCAACAGTTATGGAATACATGTGAAAATCAATTCATAAAAAAGAAAAATGTTGAGGCAATTATTATAAAGACAATGGTTATAAACCAAGGTCTGACTAAAAAATAATTATGACCCACTTTACAAAGAAGCCTGGAAATAAGCACAACTGTGTATAGACCAAATTTCAAATGTGAATCTGATACTCATGACCCATTTGCCTTACTTGGAACATAGCAAGAAGTTAAACATAACAGTCTTCACTTTCACTGAACTGTCTTGAGGAGGAGGAGTTATATAGGTAGACCTTGTCTCTGAATAGTTATTTTTGTTTAAATTCTTTCAGGTTAAGCAGTTTAATGATTTCCATTGGATGTCACTGATTCCTTTGAGGCTAAGTATTATTCAAAGAATATTTAACAAAAAAGGCAACAAAAAGAGTACACGTTGTTATAATTGATTAAATATAAAATGTCAGTTTTATATTAAATTTTCCCCAGTGCCAAACTGTAGTACTCTTCTAGGTGCTTAGGGAAGCACATCAACTCTTTTAGGTCACTTGGGTATCATCTCATATATTACAGCCATAATAAATTAGGAATAATTAAAAGCCATAACCTGGAAATTTTAAAGGCCTTTGTTCCTATGGGCCACCTTATAGGTAATTTCTTCTAGTTAAAATAAACTATATCATAACAAAGATAAATCATTTGCATAACAAATCATGGTATAAATGACTCAATTACACTGCAATATACTTCTACAGAATACACTGTTGTATAGAAAGAAAATGTTAGTGTCTGGAGGCACAGAAATGTGAAAAATGTAGCAGAAATTTTGTGTTGTTGGAAATTTTGTGTCATCAGATCTTCATAGCATTGTGTGATAGAATATTTCTGTTTGCAGAGGAAAAACACACAAATGTGTATGTGGTTCCAGAGTCAGTTAATAGAAAACAGGTTTTTCTTATTTCTGTATACTCAGGCTTTGAAATATTTTTCATAGTCAAATACACCATTAAGTTTTTGCTACTTGGAGATGAAATGGAAGTCATTACATTAATGAGGTAACACTATGGTTAAATGGTTTTGTTGTTGTTTGGTTTCATTTGGTTGGATTTTATAAACTGCATGTTAGTGATGAGATAATGATTTAAACATTAATCTCAACATAAACATGAGCCAGATGGATAGTTTATTTCAGCCATAATTCCATGAATTAAATAAATTAAGGCTGATAAATTCTAACTCTTTAATAAATGTAGGGATAGTTGGTCAATTTTCTTAAACTTTTTAATATTATATCTTAAAGGTTGACTCTGGGACAGAATGATGAAATGCCACAAAAATCAGTGTAATACATGGTTTCTTGTCTCTGTTAATGAAAAAGCTTAGCCTATTTTTATATACAAGGAATATTTTTAAAATAGAGAAAATTCTAATTAAATACTAAAGTATTTCAAAGTGAAATCAAAATAATATGCTAATATAGCTGAGAATACACATTCTATATTAAAATTCTTCAAAGATAATAAATACCTTCTGATGCTATTACGTATTACCCAGCATCTACTAATGTAAAGGAAGCCAGTTTGCCTGCAAGTACAATGACCAGTCGAAATCCTCTTTCTCTCTCTTCATCTCTCTTCTCCTCCTCTTTCTCCTATGTCACGTTTCCTATGCTCTAGTCAAGTGGTTGCAGCGCAATCTATCCACTCACTCAAGTAAAAATCCTAAGTAAGAATCTTGTTTTGATTCTCTGTCTCTCTGTCCCACAGCCAGTTAGTATTGCGAATGTCCTTTGTCTTGGCAGTTTTTGTTTCCTAAATATTTAAATTTTTTTCACCTCATCACTAGTACTAGTGTTCTTGTTGAGTTTCAAAAAACATTCCTCCTCCGGACTACTTTCATATACTCTGAACTACCTGCATACCCTGCTTCTAATCTTGTATGCTTAAATTTTTCTCCAGATAATTGCTAGAGTACTCTGTTTAAATTAGAAACCATCTCTTAAAACTCTTTAGTGATGTCCTAGTTTCTATGGAGTGAAATCCAGTCCAATGACCTCTTATGGCACAGCTAACTTACCTTGACTTAGACCCTGTCTATCTCTGCAGACACATCTTCACTCTTCTGCTTGAACTTTATGATCTAACTATGAGTATATGGGACTGCTTATGCTTCCGATCTGCATAGTGCCTGTTTGCTTGCTTGCTTTTTCTTTCTCTTTGTTTTTTTGTGTGTGTCTCTCTCTCTTTTCTTTTTTTCCTTCTTTCTGTCTGCCTATCTGTCTGTCTGTATGTCTGTCTGTCTGTCTTCATGGGTGGTCAAATGAAGTTCTCTATTATGGGAATGCACTTGCTCCACCTTTTATATTGTAGGATAATTCCTACAAGGTTTTTGTTTAGAAGATTTGGGCTATATATGTCTATAACTAAGTTGTCCATTTTTTAGCAGTCACTTGTGTACCGTATATGCTTTCTATGCCACAGACTTCTTTGTGTGTCTTAGGTCTCTGGAACCTAGCACAGTGACTAGAATAGAGATACTCAATACATCGTTATGAGTGAAAGGTAGAGTTCAAGTGAGTATATCAATTTCAAAATGTTTATCCATGTTAACAGAAAATGTGAATAACTCAACTTAATCTTCATAATTTGACTAGAGCTTAGCCATCTGTTGAAATGCTAAAATAGAGCACTGGAATTATCATAACTCATTTAAAGCAATTTAAAGCAGTATGATGGGTGAAGGAAATGTTCTCCAAGAATGTGTTGCAAGTTTATCTGTTTACATATGTGTGTGACATGCTGTTGAGTTGGCTCTGACTCCTGGTGACCCTGTGAATTAAGTGACGTCCATAATGTCTGGTCTTCAACAGTCCTGCTTAGCTTCTGTAGATTCATGCCTATGACTCCTTCTGTGGAGTAAATTTAACTTCAATTTAGTGTTCCTCTTTCTGCTGCATTCTATTTTTTCCAGACTTGTCTTTTCCAAAGACCCCTGCATTTTTGTGATGTGACAAAATAAAACAGCTTCATATTTGTCATCTTTGCTTCCAGCCAGCGATGCTTCAAGCTTAATTTGCTCTAGGACCCACTTGTTTTTCTTTTTGGCATTTTAGGGTACCTATGGAGCTCTCCTCTGACATCGTGTTTCAAATAAATTAATTTTATTCTTATTTGACTTTTCAACTGTTCAACTTTTTCATCTGTACACAATAATTGGAAATTATTATGAAGTTAGGTATTTGTGGATGATCTTAGCCTTATTTACTTATAAGTGCATACTATCTAGGTACTGAAATGCAACCCTTGCAAAACTTCTGTGGGTCCTTTTAGGGTGAATGCAAAGACCCTCACCTCTTCTCAGTGGACGAATAATTTGTTACTAGTGTCTTTTCAAAGTCAGTGGTAGGCTATACATGGGTTTTATGTTTTAAAAATACTGAAACTTTAATCCTTATGAATAAAATATTGTATTCATTGAATTATACCTAAGATATTAGTCATTTTTATCTATCTTATATACATTATTGAAATTTAAACTCCTTTCAGGATAAGCTTCAACATGTAAAAGTATTTATATGTTTTACGTCTAATCATGCATTCATTTTATAGTCAACGTTATGTTCAACTTATACTGTCTATCAGTTCTCTGATCTCACTACTTCACCTCTTCTGTGGCCTAGTAATGTGTAAAAGCCAGTGCAGTGTTTGCTAACTGCCTGTGAATATCTGTCAGAGAAATGTGTTTCTTTTTTTCTTTTTCTTTTCTTTCTTGTTTGTTTTTGTTTGTTTTTTTAAAGGCAGGGGTCTTGCTTTTTCGGATCTTAAAGGTAGTAAAGCTTTCATTAATAGAAAAATGTGGGTTACGTAAAATCTTCCTACCACTGTAAGTACTTGAGATCTAGTCAAGCAAAATAGCTCTTCAACAAGAAGTTAATATGCCAGCTGAAGTGTTAGCATGACACACCTTCAGCTCAGAGCCTTTCTTTTCAGTTCACAGGATATCCTGTTAATGGCTGAAAGAAAAACTTATTTCAATTCAAATAAGAATGTTTAATTCATATGAGTTTCTTTTCCTTGTTGTTGAGTTATGCTTTGTAGGAAACATGAATTGAAAGTTGAAAAACTAAACTATTCTCAGCTATGTCACTATCTCATTGCTTTATGTTATATAAAGTCAGCAAAGCAATTATTTCTGTTTTTCCACATATACCAATAAATATATTATTTTTTTTCACAAATAACTAGAAAGAAGTAGATTCAGCAGGTTTTAAAAGAAATTGTTAGTAATGAGAAGTAATATGAATAGGATTTGCTGGTTGGCTGGATAAGGGCATGGGGGGACCTTCTGAAAAGATGTAGCTTAATGTATGACCTGAAATTGAACTTGAGAATCACTTATATTGAGAAGGTGCATAGAAGGATGTGAGCCTGAAGCAATAGAGAAAATTCAGAAGATTGGCAGAGGAGCCAGAATGGCAAGTATAGCAGAGATCAACAGAACTATTCTTCAGACAACTCACCCATTCTCCAATAGTAGTAATTGTCTGTCCATATCTATGACCCATTTCAAGAATCATCTTCTGTCAAGTGGGATAAACCTTCCCAAAGATTTTCAAGTCCTAATGCCCAGGACCTGTGAATATGTGGGGTGTATAGCAAAGGAGAATTAATGTTGCAGATGGAATTAAGATTACTAATCAGCTGATATTAAAATAGAGAGATTCTCCTGGTTTATCTGGGAGGGATCAATGTAATTAATTACAACTGTATTTAAAAATGGAAGAGGATTAGAGGAACATGCCAGGATTGGAGACAGAGACTGGAATGTTTAGATGTGAAAGGATTTAACCTGCCATTGACGGCTTTGAAGATGAAAAATGCCATTTGGCAGTTTGTGGGCAGCCTTGAGTCTAGAAACTAGAAAAGACAAGGAAGAAAGTGCTAGAACAAATAAAATAAAATAAAATAAAAAGGCAAGGAAGTTGATTCTTCCAGAGAGCTTCCAAAATGGAGCACAGCCCTGTAGACGCCTTGAGTATTAGCCCAGTGAGACTCACTTCAGACTTCTAATGTCCAGAAATGTAAGATAAAGCTTCTGTTTTAAGCCATTTGTTGTAATTTGTAATAGTAGCAATAAAAAAAGTAGTACAGATTCTTCCAATATAACAAAATTTTGTTTTTCTTGGTACACTGGTCAATATGAAAAAGAAAACAGTTTGATCCAGTGGACATAATCCCTGACTTGGAGTTAATAAAACCAGACTCTAGCTTTGACTTTTACAAAATAACCAACCACATGGAGTTGGACAAACTTGTAAACCACTGCAACTTACTTCTCTCCCCTATAGAACAAAGTGAGATTAGGTGATATCTTATGTTCCTTGCAGTTATAAATCATTTTAAGCAGATGTCTGAGTTCATTCAAACTCTCATATGTTTTTCACTTCTGTTTTATCATATGTAATCCCCTAAGGCTTTTAACTTCCTAAAAGAACATGCTTTCCCTTCCCCCCAAAAGGAATTGACTTCCGAATAGGAATTTTGGGGAGTTCTACAGGCAGGCAACTATGGAAGGGAACATGGGATAAGAAACTGTCTAGACCTCTCCAAAATAGCAAATAGAGGGGATTTTTTTCTTTTTTTAATTAAAAAATTTTTTTTATTAGTTTTTGACAGAGAGAGACAGACAGACATAGAGAGACAGAGAGAAGGGGGAGGGCCCAGAGCAGTCTCCATAGTTGACAGCATTAGTTTTCCATATAGCTTCACTCCACAGGTGGGCGTGGAGCTGCGCAGGGCAGGAACTGGGCCAGGGGCCTCCTGCATAGGCCCAGCAAGAACTGAAATGAGGGCACACCCCAGTTCAGCATATGGGTTCGCCTGGGCTGGAGCCGAGATTCGATCCCTGGTCTCCGGGGCTGCAATGAGAGCACTTAACCCACTGAGCCATCCCAGCTTCCCCAAGAGGGGAATTTTAACCATCTATTATATATCACTGATCTTGGGCCATTCTGAGAATGTGCACCCAGAGTGACCACCCTGTGTTGCCCCTCATCTGTGTAGCCTTCTCCAGGTTACAATTAATTGATTGTAGAGTTTTCACCTGATGCAAGTGGCTGAATTTGTAACTCAGAAGTATCTAGTGTGACTTTGTTGATGCCTTGAACTAGAAAATGTGTAAAAGCTTTCACTAGTGCAGCCATAAGTGGGTCATTTGCAAGCAATGCTAAAGTAATTGGTTGAAATAGGTAGAATAAAAGAAGCAGGTGTGTAATGGTTAATAGAGATGAAAGACTATGTAGCCTTAGATTGGGCTCTAGAGGAGAAAGAGAATGAGTAAGGGAAAGAGAAAGAAAGTAAACGAATGATAATGAAAGGCAACTGCCTAATTCTTGGCACTAAGGAGACTCAGCTTCAGCCTCTTTTATACTTCTGGGTGATATGGTGTGCATCTGTCATGTATCTCCCGTTTTTTGTTTGTGTTGTGTTTCTTTTTCTTAAAATCAAATAATCCCTGCCTACAGCAATAGACCCTCATCTATTCAGCACTGATTTTTCCATACAAGTAACAAACCATTCAATTTAAAATGATCTCTTATCATTCAATGATCAAAACACCTAATCATAAGCTAATAACTTTTCAAGTATATAAATTAATAACCATTATAATTCACAGCAGTGGAGTTAAAAATGAAATATGTGCTTCAGAATTTTTTCTCCTCTACACCTATTTCTAGTTTATCATTTCTCATTGAGAAACCCAAGCAGGTATGAGAAAAATGTATTAGTATTATTTGCTAGGGTTTTAACTTTGTTTTGGAAAATAAAAAAAAAACCCAAAAAAAGCATCTCATGCCTTGCCTACTAAAATTCTCTTGGCTTTGCAAGTACATTTTATAAAACAACAACAACAAAACTTTGTTATTGACTTCTGAAAGTTACTTTGTTTATTCCCCAAAATGATAAATGAGGGTTTTTACCCTAAGATACAGTTAAGTGTTCTTTATGTAACAGTTGTATACAGCCCTGTGTTTTGCATTACATTTAAAAACATGAATGCTTTAAACATCAGTATTTACTTTGGGGATTATAAGAGATTGTGTCCATTTCTACTCTATCTGGGGATTTTATCCATGGCTTTAAATATAAATATACAAAAATTCAGAAAGGGTAGAATTTATTGATGTATTACTAGAGTTATGGTAGTGACAGCTTGTTATATGCTTTGCAAAGAAAGTCATTAGCCAAATGGGAATTTAGGTCAGCTAGGATTTCTGAATGATATTTAGGTGATCACTGAAATTATTGAAATTGGGCTTCATATTTCATCATGCAAATGTCAAACTCGATTCCTCATTCATTTATTCACAGTCATGCTCCCACCCTTACCTGGAAATGCAACCAGTGATGATCTATCGTTTAATAAACCTTTCCTCCGCTACAGCTCTGATTCTCAACAATGGAGGTAAATCACTCCATCTTCTGTTTTTGAATAAACACTCAGTCTCTGACCTATAAAAAAATATTTATGCATATTGTATTTACATCGATACATGTGATAAATACTACATGTATGAAAGTGTTAGGTACGTATAATTTCTTTTCCTCTCATTGACTTTTAAAGAAAATGTAAAGTCTGTGCTGCGTGATGAGAGAAGATACAAATGGCTGAAGTGCAGGACCTGCAGACTGCCTTATGGTTTCAGCAGGGTGACCAGACAGCAAAAGGTGTTATTAAATAATAATAATACTAATAAAATAATACTACTAATAATAAAAAGAAGTCAACTAGACTTTTTCCATAGATGGGAAAAGAAGTTAGACAAAACTGCAAAAAAAGTAGTTAAGAGATGTTCTAAGAAGTTTTAATGAGGATTGTGTGCTATCCTTTCTCTATATTAGTAATACTCTTACAGAAAATCTGGATTAAAAAGATACTGTAATCTTTCAGTTTTTTAGAGTCAGAATAATTTTTTTCTTTGCATATATTTTCATGGTGACATTAGACTTGGCTCATGAAAAAGACCACCTAGTAATATTTAGTATACAGACATATGTATAAGCATGCATATTAATATATTTGAATGTCTAGTATGTTAAAATGGCTTTATGTGCTTTGATTTTAATGAAAAATAATAACAAGTAAAATTATGTGAATTTTAGAGATTTACATAATTTCAGTTCTCTCAAAGTATTGTCTAGGATCAGTGTAAATACTTTCTAAACTTTTTGATTTCTCTGTAACCGATCTTGGTAAAATTCTGGTTTGGGGTCACTTTGACTTCCTCATTTCTAATGATTTTATTCTCCTTTTCTTGATCAATTTATTCCCATGATCAAGTTCTAAATATTTTCATTAATAATTGCACCACATTTGTACTCTCAATTTTAAGCATCCAAGTCTCCATTTGTAACTTTTTGTTTTTCAGTTCATTCTCTCCCATGTCCTGATTCCAATAATTATTTGACTCCATAAAAACCTCCAACTCATTGATTCTACAATCTTTTCATTCTCTTTCAACCACATCTTTTCTTGAATTCATCCTTATTTGATTTCAATTCCACACCAATCATTATTTCACTCCTGCAGCTTTATACCTTTTCTTTTCTCCATTATAAATTATTTGCTGAGGAAAATCCCACTATCGTTTAATCTGTGTATTTCACACCTGCTTAGAGAAATTCATACAAGCACATGCAAAGACAATTTATGATCACAGACCTTAAACAGGTCTTCAGTGCAATGCTACTTACTATTTTATTCTTTGTCTCATCTTTTCAGTAGCTAGAACAGTCCCAACATATGGTATTTCTTTGCCAAGACATATGGATATAAACATATTTGAATAGTCAGCATATTTAATCCTAACTACATCAACCAACAGCAATTTAATGATGCTCTGCTCGTTTTAAACATTTTCTAATAGTTTAAGAAATTTGCAAAATATAAAAGTTGATCTTTCATTAGTCAGAAAATTCAAGGTGCTACATTTTATTAGAATTCAAGTTTAATAATTAAGATTTTATAATTGATTTGAGGATAGCACTTTTTTCTTTAAGAGCTATATTATTTCATTTTATATTTACTACATTATAGGTTGTGAGATGTTTGTGGCAATAGATAAACAAAAAATCATACTGATTAAGTTTAATTTAAATTGGATATTTTGCTTCTCAGTAGCTAGCTTCCTCTTTGTGCATTCTGATTTCCATGTAGACCAAGCATGTCCTACCTGTGGCCCAGGGTGGCTTTAAATGCTGGGCAACATAAATTCTTAAAACATTACTAGATTTATTTTATTTTCCTTTCTTTCTTTTTTTTTTTTTCTCCTTGTGCAACTTTTTTTTTAGCTTATCAGCTATTGGTAGTGTATTTTATGTGTGGCCGAAGACAATTCTTCCAATGTGGCCCAGGGAAGCTAAAAGGTTAGATACCCCTGATGGAGACTCTGTTGTTTTTAATGTTAAGGGGCACAAATGGAATCTCACAAACCACAAAACATATCCAGATTCTTGAATTCAAGATTGATAACTCAGGTCTTAAGGATATAGTACTTAAACATGTATTTGTGTATGAACGTCGTAACACAAGATTAAATTTTTGTGGTTTTAGTTTTTACTGTAGTAAACTTTGTCAGAAAAAAGGACAATCCTCAAGACTGCATTTATTGACATAAATTGGTCAGTAGACATTACTCAATATTAATTTCTAATATTCTTGTTTTTCTCATCTATTTACAATTTCACAATATTACAGACAATCATCATCATTTTACTTTGCACATAACATTTAGTGCAAAATGTATACTTTTAATCAACAGTAAACTAAGGCAGCTTTGTTTAATTTATATGTACAAGTACATGTAAAAGCAACCTTTATTTTGAAGGCAAAATGAATTCCTGAAAACCATGTCAAAAGTGATATTGAAATATATTGCCTCATATTTTCTTCATTAACAAAATTGTATTAAAATTTTATATTTTATCAAGGCATTGATATAAATAATAGACATAACTAACAGTGGGTTAAAAAAAAACAAAAAACAACAACAACAATAAGAAAAAAACAGAATTGCCTTTGTCCTGCTGGCTAAACCAGCATACAACACATCTATATCCTCTTTTTCCTAATAGTAATTTTCATAATTGAAGCGCATTAAAATGTATTGTCAACTAAATATTCTTTGCTCCAAATTAAAAATTTTCACAACTTTTAGTGCTGTGCTTTTATATGCTAAAAATTTAATCATCCTTTACAATTCTGAACAATAGAGTTATCTTGTTAAAATCCTTCACCTTCCCAAATTAAAAAGTGGTAATAACCTCTTCTCTGCTTTAATTGATACAACTCTAGAGTGAACTTGATTCCCCTCTGACTTTGTACTACAATAATAGCTTTGCAGCTGCTCTTTAAGGTTGAGTCTGCATCCCCTCATTGTTGGGCTTAGCAGGGAACATAGGGCACATAATAGATACTCGGTGGTGTGTTCTAAATTGAATCAAGTTAAGCTCAAGTATATTCTAAAATCAATGAAACTGAAACATGGACTTTAATAGAAAGAGACAGCTCAGGTAGAGTTCTAAGTTGTTTGATATATACACTATTTTGAGAAGATTTCCTTAAATTATTATTATGAGGTATTGGATTACTTGTATTTAATATATATAATAAGAAATATATATTTATTGTGGATAAAAATTAGAAATACAAATGAACAAAAAGAAACATAATTAAGCCATCTGAAATACTACCATCCAGGGGATAACTACTACTAACATTTGGTGTGTAACTTTACAGGTATTGTTCACAAGTTACTGTCCTCATGCGGTTCTAAAGGAAATAAAAGAAGAAAAAAGATCAGATCAAAATATAATAGTTCTCAATTAGTCTGAAACTCTTATCTGGGTATATTTTGACATAAGAATTTTAAAATATTAATTAGTCTTTATTTTACCACTTACCAGTGGTGTCCATTGACTATATATGTGCAGTAAAAATGGAGAAAGCTAAAGATTCTAATTTACTTTTGTATTATTCTTACCATTATTTTAAAAGCCTAATTAAAAATATAGAATAATTTTGCTAAATGTTTTTAAATATGTTATATAGTTAATTTAGTGACTTTTAACCTGGGGGTGCCAGCCTAAACTGACCTCTCAGAGAGGGAGTTGGAAGAATGAATCTATACCATTGTAGTCCCCTTTCCCTTTAGTTTCCTCTTGGCCAGAAGTAAAGGGCACCTGAAGTGTTGGAAACTCATCGATGTGATACAGTCATTGTAAAGAAGGATAAATATTAGATATGGAAGGCATACGATAAATAACCAGTGGACTTTGAAAACATAAGATTTTTTTTAATGTATGTGGCTACAGAGCAAATAAAGATCAAGAGAAAAATAATTTCTTATTTCATTATAAGAGAGCATAGCACATATTTATGAGCAAAGAAGAGGTAATAAATTGAAGCAGATTGAGGAAAACTGTAGAGGGAGAGAAGAGTTGAGAAGACAAATTCAAAATTGAGAACTGCCATATCAGTGATAAATTTAAGTCAAACGTGATCAAGGAAAATTTTTTTTTATGTTATTTATGAAAACTTGTTGTCTCTTCTACTAAACTTGAAGTTTATTTAAAGTGAAATCTATATGTTTAATTCAACAAATATATTGAATAACTATTATATATAAGGCACTAATATATGACACAAAAATGAATAGAATGGTTCCCAGATGCCTAAGAGTTAAAAATATCCTGAATAGATATAACATGTAAAATTATGATAATTCAAATTACTCCACATAAGTACAGTATAAGAAGAAGAAAAATTTTAGGTGAGTAAAAGAGAAAATAATAAATATTGAGGAAGAAGATGAAAGGGATGTGTAGAGAAGGTGCTATTTAAGATGTGTTTTTAAAAAAGAAATAATAGGGGAAGCCAGGATGGATCAGTGGGTTAAGCGCTCACTTTGCAGCACAGGGGACCGGGGATCAAATCCCGGCCTCGGCCCATGCGGAACCATATGCTGAACTGGGAGCTCCCCCAGTTCTGTTCTCTCTCTGTCTCTGTCTCTGTATCTCTCTCTCATTCTCTGTCAAAAATAAATAAATAAATAAATAAATAAATAAATAAGAAAAAAAAAGAACAAAGAATAATCAAAAGTAAGGAAATATGAAAATAGATAATTATTGTGAGAGACATGAAATAGTCCAGTGCAGTGAACATGGGGTGTATGTTTAGAGGATGTAGCATAGAAATTTTGTTGCTTTTCTAATATTCACTCCTGTTTACATCCTTACTAACGGGACAGATTTATTCATGAAGGAATAAGCTAGTGATGGCATTTCCCAGTCACTTTGCAGTAGTACAAGTGGCTTTGTGATTAAGTTTTGGCCAAATTTCTTGAGTATGCTATAGGTAAGATTCTTTAAAAGATGCTAATGTCTGGAAAGTGGTTTTTGCCCTTTGCCTTTTTCTTCCTTCCTTGAATACAGATATGAAGGGTGGAGCTTCAGCTGCTCTATTATGAGACAATAAGTATGTTCCCAGACTTCACAGTGTATTTTTGTAGATTATTTTGGAAAAAAATCTTCTGTATTGTTAAGCTACTGCTTTGTGAGTCTCTGTAATGGCAACTGAATGCAATTCTTAACAGATAAATACAGAGATCAGATTTAAAATGTCCTATTTCTATTAAGTTCATAGAGTGCCTATCTCAGTTTCTTTTATACTATAAACTTTAATTCACAATATTTTTAATTATATTTGTCTAATGAATGGCAAAATGCATTAATAAATGAATGGTAGACCTTCCCATAAAGCCTAAATAGAATAGGTGGAAAAAAGAATAAGAAAATTTATTCTCTAAAATATCAAAATAGTTTGTACTGAGTAAAGAGATGAATATGTTTAAGGTAAATTAAATTCACTCCCCAAAGACAGTATTAAGTGAAAATATGAATATTTGACTTACATTTTTTTAAAAGTGAATTTTGGGTAAGGAAAATACTACAGTCTAGGTGTTTATGTAGGAATAGCTGGATAGACACTGGTCTGATCTTGAATGACATTTCTTATGTGTTTTTATACTATGTCATTAAGATGATGACTCATCTAATATTTGAAATCTGTTAACCTTCCCTTGTTATATCTTATTCCAAATTTTAACAGCTCACACTGCCATGAACACTTTCTTTATATCTAACATGTCATTTGTGCTGTTCTTAGAAGACCTACAGAAAAATATGTACCTATTTTTTGAATAAAAATTCTAAGAGAGGCTAATGTTATATTTTTTAGAAAAATAGCCAAAAATTATGGTGAACAGCTGATATCACTAAGAAATTTTGTCTCCCAAATATCTTAAAAGAATAGAAAATTATAGGAAGAAGATAATTGCTTAATGATCAATCAATAAAGTACCACTGTACTCTCTTCTATCACTATCTTTATTGATTTTTTTTTATTCAGAAAGTAATGTTATATACTAGCATAATCCAATTAAGCATCTATTAGTTGTCTAAAATGGATATGTGTACTGTTGCATTAAAATTAGCTGATATTTACTAACTCAATTTTGTAGCTGTATACTGTTCATACCTTTTTAGAAGGTAGTATACTAAAATAGATATATTTCTTATATTTATATATGTGTATATACATACATATAAAAGTTTACATGTATAATGTAAACTAAATGGTTTATACAAGAAACATTAAATGCCTTCAGATATAGGACACTTTAGTAGGTATTATGCTTGGTATAAAGAAAAAAAATAGGTGTAATTCAGTATAATTGTCAGTGTAGTTGGAGTTTTATACAATACCAAGATATATCTGGGAAATAGAAACAATCTTCAAATGTAATAATGTATTATGAAATGAGTCTGCATTTTACTTATAAGAAAGGGAGACTAATGTACTTTGCACAAAATAAAATAATTCTATTGCATTGTTACTTTTTTCTAAAAAGGATAGGATATATAAGGCATTTAGGACAGAGCTTTGCATAAAGTAGTTACGAAAAATTATTTTTAATTGCACTTTCCATTATACCTCACACATCTCAAGCTACAAATGGCAAGTAACATTAATACTTAATATTTCCAAAACATCTTTTATCATTTTACTTTCATGACCAAGACCTTATTTGATCACTTCCTTTTTGTTCTGAAATCAAAGTGTTTTGGTTAGATCCCAGAGCTCTCCATATTCTACTCCTTCTCAGCTATCTAACATTACCTCTACTTTGTCTAATATTTGCCCTCTAATTCTATCTCCTTGCTACCTTCATGTACCTTCTCCTTGCCCCATTCATTTCCTCTTCTCCACAGTTATTCATGCTACTTACATTACCTGAAATGCTTCCCCTCTATAGAACTTATTCATCAATCCTACTCTAAATCATGCAATCACAGTTTCTGTCACATTGGGAGAACCTTTATTAACTATCACAACTCAACACCAAGCTTGTCCAACCCACAGCACGCAAGCATTCAAAGCTGTCCTGGGCATGCTGTCTAGGCTGGCTTTGAATGTGGCCCAACACAAATTCATAAACTTTCTTAAAATAGTATGAGATTTTTATTTATTTTTTTTAGCTCATCATCTATCGTTAGTGTTAGTGTCTTTTATGTGTGGCCCAAGACACTTCTTCTTTAAGTGTAGCCCAGGGAAGCCAAAATGTTGGACACCACTGCTCTAACATAACTCTTCCATCTTTTATTCAATATTTTACTTGTAATCACCAAGACAGCATTTAATATTTTAATAATATTCAAATATGTTAAAAGAATTTGAGAAGAGAAAAACTGATTAGATCATAGTATATTATCAAGTATGATTTAAAAAATTTTTCATGAATAGATGGAAAAGATGAGATATTGGGCCATTTATTCATTCAACAGCTGTTAGTTAAATGCCAATTTGTGCCACTCACTATTCTAGATACTTGGGATTAAAATATCTGTGGGAGGGAATAAGACACTGACTATGTAAAACTTTCATCTAACAAGAGGAAACAGATATAAACTAATAAATATCAAAATGAATAGATTATCCAGTACATTACGAATGAGCAGTTCTAAGGGAAAAAGAAATAGTACAATAGGGTTTGGAGAATGTAGCCATATCCTGGTTGAGAAGTTTGAGGAGGGGAAGCCGGGATGGCTCAGTGGGTTAAGCGCTCACTTTGTAGCTCCAGGGACTGGGGTTCGAATCCCGGCCCCGGCCCGTGCGGAACCATGTGCTGAACTGGGAGCTCCCCCAGTTCAGTTCTCTCTCTGTGTCTGTCTCTGTATCTCTCTCTCTCCCTATCAAAAAAAATAAATAAAAAAAAAATAAAAAAAAAAAAAGAGAAGTTTGAGGAGTAAATGAGTGTTATTTAAAAAGTTGATATAGGGGAAGCTGGGATAGCTCAGAGGATTAAGCACTCACTTCATAGTCCTAGAGCCTGAGGATCAAATCCCGGCTCTGGCCCAAGTAGACCAATGTGCTGAACTGGGGTGTGCCCCCATTTGAGTTCTTCCTGGGGCCCATGCAGGAGGCTACTGGCCCAGTTCCTGCCCTGCGCAGCCCCGTGCCCACCTGTGGAGTGAAACTATATGGAAAACTAATGCTGTCAACTATGGAGACTGCTCAGGGCCCTCCCCCTTCTCTCTGTCTCTCTGTCTCTCTGTCTCTCTGTCTCTCTCTCTCTCTCTGTCAAAAAAAAATAAAAATAAATCTTTAAAAAAAGTAGATATGGAATAAACAACTATTTTAAGGAGTTAAACTATAAAAGCAAAGCGAGAAATAGGATATTAATCAGAAAAGAGAGCAAACTCCAAAAGAGTCTAGTTATTGATCTGTTTCTTTATTAAAGGTGTAAAATTACTGAAATTGTGGACTACTCTGAATTATCAGTTGAAAGTAGAGACAGAAAAATATGATGATTAGTTAGGCAATGGAGGCAGAGACCATAATGGGAGCTGACCACACTAGAGCATATATTTATTTGAGATTGCTTGGAAAGAAGCGAAACCTGGGATTCATACCTTGATTTGATCTTATCAATTTGTATTAGTTCATGTACCTGAAAATTTTAGGTTATTTCTACTTCTTATGTTATAATAGGTTAATACAAGATAAATGAAGGACATGAATCTATAAACCATTGATATGGTCTATTGGCATCAGAGAACTTGTTAAAGGTAGTGGTTGCTACAAGGACAACTGACTGTTTCTCTCAAAGTAGCTATTTTGAATACTTAAAAGCGTAGAAGGTCCAAGATGAACTGAGAAGCCAAGTCAATTCTGTGGATTGTGCTGAACAATATGAACAGAAGTTTGCCTAGAATGAAACAATGTGATGCTTGCATCACTGTGGCGACTGGGAATCAAGAATGATGGGAGAGCTTCCAGGCTAATAACTGGATGTGTTTGGCGGATTATCAAAAAGGCACTTATGACCCTAAGTTCCAGTACTAAGACTCTAAGTACAGAAGTGTTTCTTCAAAAATATTTTAATAAATTTTTCTACTGTGACTGAAGAACTGAGGCCCACTGAAACTGTAATGATGGACTAGATGAGAAATTACACATATTATTGAAAGATCCATCAGCTCTAAATATTTCTGAAATTTGACTGGAAAGTTCAAATTAAATGTAATGAATATCTTCATTTCTTTCTGAAAGCTGAAAGGAGGCTTACCTCTATAATTATAATAGGAAAACCTACATGGTGGGAAATGGAGAATACACTGTTCCATGAAACATTCAGAATTAATATGAAGATGACTATAGTGTATTATATTTGTTGCAGTCATACAGGCTTGAAAACCAGTTCTGACTCTGCCACTTCGCTAATTCTAAGACATTGAGAGAATTGCTTTGCCTCTCTGAGGCTCAGTTTTGTTGTCTAAAAGTAAAGATGTTAGTAATAATTGCAATATATATATTTGTTGTGAGAATTTAATGCAAATACAATGCACCAGCATCGTTCTTGGTGTGAAATAAATTATAGGCATTGGTGTTATAACTGTATTGATATTGGTGCTGGTGTTGGTATTCCTGTTTGTAATGGTGTTAGTGCTCATATCGGTGTTGGTGTTGTATTGGTATTGGTATTGATGTTGACATTGGAGCCAGTGTTGACATCAGTACTGGTATTGATGTTGGTAATAGTATTGGTGTTGGCATTTGTGACAGTGTTGGCATTGGTATATGTACTCATGTTGGTGTTGACACTGGCATTTTACTTGTGTTGGTTTTGGCATTGGTATTAGCATTGATATCACTGCAGTGGACAGTCTAAAATCAACTATTAGTGTAATAGAAAAAAAATTAGCCCCAAATTTTAGTCATCTACTACTAAAGGTCTGGGAATACTAAGAAACAATCTAAGAATAATTCATCTTCAGCAACCAAGATGATGAAGACCTTTACAATGACAAATTGAAATTCTCAAAACTTGAAAAAAAACATTGTCATGTTCTTATGTGGATAAAAGGCTGCCTTTTATCAGGCTTGTGAGCTAAAACTTAGGCGTTATACTTCTTTGAAAAGTGTCACAGTGTACATTAAATGCAATCCTTATCTGTAATAACGCCTGGCACATGGAAGATTATTATTTCCTCATCATTCCTCTCTTGCCTACATAGGCTCATCTGCATTTTTTTCCTACTACATCTAAAGGAAAATCAACTGAAGCCCTGTCTTTTTATTTTAATTGCAGCCCAGACTCTCGTTCATTTTCTATGAAAAGAAGGTTTTATTCGTGTTCTAAAAACTAAAAAGAAGTGAATATATAGTATTTGAATAAAGAATATAACATTTTCTGAAATATAGTTTTAAATCCTTTTATATGTCCTGATAATAGGTAAAGGCAAGAAAAATGGCAACTACAAAATTTCCATTGGTCTCCTTTTATTCATGGAGATGATGAGAAATAAAAGAATCTGTTAATTTTAAAATACTTTCATAAATTTGAAAGATGTGTTATAAAATGCAGCTGCTCTAATATGATGTCTAATTTCTAAAAAAAACATGAACTAAATATTTGATATCTTTAGAATTTGGGATTAACATATTGAATAAATGTGTTAATTTCCTCCTGAAAACAGGGTTATGATTGCACAGTCCTCACAAAAGAGCCAGAAAAAAAAAAAAAGATTGAGGTCATTTATTTGGCTAATATAGAAAGACAATTCTTCATAATTGACATAGAAACTTTGACTATCAAAATTATCAGGATTATTATTTACTTTCTGATTTTCTTATATTTCTTTACCTTTATACATTTAATAGTTTACAACTGTTAACATGTATTTATAATAGTGTTTATACATATATTATCATGTAGAAAACAAATTTGGGTAGAGGCTGTTAGTATTTTTTATTCTTGCAGTGCTCAGAAAACAGTTGAGATTATATATATTATTTTATTGTTTTAGAGAAGGTAAGAGTGTGTGTGTGGGGGGGGGCAGAGTAATCTCCATATTTGTACATCATTAGTTGTGACATGGTTTCCACACAGGTGGATATGGGGTTGCATAGGGCAAGAACCAAACCAGGGGCCTCCATCACAGGAGGTAAGAACCTTTGCCACTGAGCCATTTCAGAAGTTACCATTTGCACTGAAGTTCAGCATATGGGGTTGCGGGGTCAGGCCAGGAAGAAAACCCCGGATCTCACGAATGTGAGGCAAGCACTCAACAGCTGAGCTATCCAGGCATCCCCAATATGTATTTTCTAATGTACTAAATTGTGCAGATACTGTGAATGTGCTTGGAATAATCAAAGTTTCTATTTATATTCTAATTTAAGTATAAAGCCCATAATTTCTATTTAAAATTTCATTGTCTTAAGAATATATTATGATAAGAAAAGTACCTTTTGTTCTTCAATTATGAGCCAGAGAAAATTGAATAGCTTGTGAAATTAGTTTTGTACAAGATTTTAAAAAAAACCAGATCAATTGCTTAAAAAATAAGAGGTGAATTTTTGTTTCTATTTCTTTAATATGTGGTAGGCTCGAAAAATGTTTAGATATACAAGTATAATAAGAAATACAGGATGTAGAGAATATTTGATTTAATGAAAAGGAATATATGTCTCTGAAAAAAATTGAATACAGTGTTCCCTCGCCACTTCGCGCTTCATGTTTTGTGGCTTCAGTGCTTCGCGGTTTTTTCCAAAATATTCATCAAAAAATAAAAATGAAAAAATACCACCATGTCGGCAGCCACATGGCGGAAAGGAGCGTTGTTTCATGTGGATGTGCGAGAGAGAAGGATCCCTGCGTGTCAAACACAGAGATGAGCTGACTCAGAGTCCATCCCACGGGCTCTCATCAAGGCGCGTGATTGGTTTCCGGTGTGACATCGACCCATGAGAGGACGAGTGGGTTTATCCCTGTGAGCTGATTGTCTGTGCATCATCGCAGCCTCACCTAGCATCTTCTCTTGTTGTATCTCGCCAGTCTTGTCCATGATGTTGACTGTCTCGCATTCTATATTTTAGTGTTGTGTTGGCGATCACTTGTTTTGTTTAAGTGATCACTTTTTTTATTAATTAAGCCCTTATAATGCCGCCTAAGCGCTGTGCCCCTGCGAAAGCTTCCTCCGGGGCGCCCAAGAGGAAGAAGAGGATGACCATCAGCAAAAAAGTGAAACTTTTAGATATGATCAAAGAGGGCAGAGTTATGCATCTGTGGCACGCCATTACGGGGTGCCAATCCCGGGGGCAAATCCTACTTCGCGGTTTTTCAGCTTTCGCGGAAGGTTCTGGTCCCCATTAACCACGAAAAACGAGGGATCACTGTAGTTTTATTTGGGAATATGGAGACAGCTTAGAATATCAGGGCAAAACAACAACAACCAACAACAAAACAATGTTGTATCATTGCTATAGTGCCATTATTTGAAAAGCGTACCAAGATTAGAAGGAATGTGAATAGGTGGTGTTACTTTTCTTATATCTGGTCACATAATTCACTTGTAAAAAGAATAGAAGTGTCATAGTAGTCAAAGATAAAGGGGGGAAGCCGGGACGGCTCAGTGGGTTAAGCACTCACCTTTCAGCGCCAGGGACTGCGCGGACCCATATGCTGAACTGGGGATCTCCCCCAATTCAGTTCTTTCTCAGTCTTGGTCTCTGTATCTCTCTCTCTCTGTCAAAAATAAATAAATAAAAATTAAATAAATAAATATATTTTAAAAAAAAAGATAAAGATATTTTAAACACACTATGAAATTGTGGGTCTGTGAACTAATTTCCTTGGTGCTAGGATAGGTGACTGTTACTGATATTTAGACACTAAAGTTTGGGGAAATTTTGTCAGTAAAATCCATGCCTTATGGAGAATTTCATAGACCAGCTGATGTTTAAGGAAAACAATTGCAAAATATTATTCATAATTAATACTTGCATGTCTATATATGTACATACACATGTATACACATGTGTGCACAAGTGTATCTATTATACACATGCATGCATATGTATATATTATGCACATGTGTTTATATTACAGATATGTGCATAATTCTATATACATACATACATATGTGTGCATATATACATATATATTCTGTTTCTCTGGAAAACATAATACAGATACAGTGATGTATTTTTTTAATATATTTTTATTTATTTATTTATTTTGACAGAGAGAGAGATACAGAGACAGAGACAGAGAGATAACTGAACTGGGGGAGCTCCCAGTTCAGCATATGGTTCCGCTGGGGCCAGGGCCAGGATTTGATCCCCTGTCCTCAGCGCTACAAAGTGAGTGCTTAACCCATTGAGCCATCCCGGCTTCCCCAGTGATCTAGTTTTGTTTTTTTTTGTTTTTTGTTTTTAAATATATTTTTATTTATTTTTGACAGAGAGAGAGAGAGAGAGAGAGAGAGAGAGAGAGAGAGAGAGAGAGAGAGAACTGAACTGGGGGAGCCCCCAGCCCAGCACATGGGTCCACACGGGCCGGGGCCGGGATTTGATCCTCGGTCCCTGGTGCTGCAAAGTAAGCGCTTAACCCCCTGAGCCATCCCGGCTTCCCCGTGATCTAGTTTTTTAAGGGATAATGTATAGTTTACTTAAGAAAAGCAAAGATTGTTTAAAGTTCAAAAATTAAACACTGAAAATTTTAGTGGTAATTCACAATATATATTTAATAAAATAAAAGAGAAAAATCACACGTTAATCTAAATATATACAGAAAAAACATTTGAGAAAATTCAGGAATCATCCATGATTAGATGTCATTTTTAAAGCAAATTAGGAAAAGGTTTGAAATGGAAAGCTGTCTTCTTTTTTTTTTTTTAATATATTTTTATATATTTATTTTTATTTTTGACAGAGAGAGAGAGATACAGAGACAGAGAGAGAACTGAACTGGGGGAGCTCCCAGTTCAGCATATGGTTCCGCACGGGCTGGGGCTGGGGCCGGGATTCGATCCTCGGTCCCTGGCGCTGCAAAGTAAGCGCTTAACCCACTGAGCCATCCCGGCTTCCCCTTGGAAAGCTGTCTTCTTAAGACTGGAAATGAAAAAGAATTACTGTCATTTCTACTTTTAATATTTTACCAAATGCCCTAGCTAGAATAACAAAGCAAGACAAATTATTAGTATTAAAAGAAATAAATTTATCTTAGTTTGCAGAAAACCTGATTATATATATAGAAAATTTAATACATTCCAAATAGACTTTAAATGTAAATATAACTGATAAAATATTAAACTTTTACAAGAAAAACACTATCTTCAGAATGTTGGGATAAGTAACAATAGTCTAAGTAGGACACAATAAGTACCAAACATAAAGAACTGAAAAATTGGACTTCATTAAAATTAAGAATTTGTGTTCATCAAAAGACTCCTATGAAAGAATGAAAATGTAACCACTGGGAAAAGATATTCATAATACAAGTACTCGATGAAGGATTCATATTCAGCTACCATTTCTTAAAAACTCCTATAAAAAGAATTTTGAGATTATTATGGTAAATGAAGTAAGTCAGATAGAAAAAGTTGAGAACCATATGAATTCATTATATGTAGAATATAAAACAGAAAGCAGCTAATGAACAGGACAAACAAAGCAAAAAAGCATAGACACAGACAACAGTTAAGTGGATACCGGAGGGGAAGTGTGGGAAGTGGTAGAAGAAGGTAAAGGGGGTCAAGTATATGGCATTGGAAGTAGATTTGACTTTGGGTTGTAAAAACACAATTCTTTATATAAATGATGTATTATAGAATTATACATTTGTAACCTATATAATTTAAATAACCAATGTCTCCCTGATAAATTTAATTAAAAAATGAAAAAACTTCTATATATCAATAATAAAGGCAAACAATTCAAAAGAAAAATAATCACTGGAAAATGGACAATCTAAAAGCAAAATATGACTTAAAAGATGTATTACAAAAAAGAAGATATCCAAATGGCCAACCAACAAATTAAAATAGTATTTAGCCTGTTTGACAGGGAATTACTAAGTAAAACTTCAATTACATTCAACTGCCTACGTATTACAATGGGTAAGATTAATTAATGGCTGATATAAAAACTGACAGTAACAGTTTTTGAGAGTATCTGGAATAATAAAAATCTCATATGTTGCTGCAAGAAGTTATAAGTACAAACCCTCAGAAAAACTACTTGTCGTTACCTACTAAAGGTGAAGATATTCTTGACTTTTCCCAATATGTCTAGGTACGTCCTCCAGTTTTCTTTAGTATATACTGTTAGGCATAAACTCAGTTCCCTTAAGTAGACTTAAGTAGATAGTTATAGGTATAGAGCCATTTAAAATATGCACATACCAGAAGGCCTGTATATATAAGATTGCCAATCAAGTACCATGTATTAAACCACAAAACTAGAAATAATCATATATTGATCAATGATAGAATACATAAATTGTAGTGTAAGAGTGTACAGGATTCTACCCAGAAAATCAAATCAATAAAATATTACTACATGCAACATGTATTAAGTTCCCAAACACAAAGGTGACCAAGATAAATCAAACTAAGTAATTCTATTTATATGTGTATGAAGTTCAAAAGGCAAAACTAGGGGAAGCTGGGATGGCTCAGCAGATTGGGTAAGCACTCACTTTGCAGCTCCAGCGACCGAGGATCAAACCCCAGCCTGAGCAAACCCACATGCTGAATTGAGGTGTGTTTTCCATGTGGGAAACCCCCAGTTCAGTTTTCAACCCCCCTCCCCTCTCTCTGGTTTGGCTCCTGGCTTGAGTGGTGTGCCTTCCATGCAGGAGGCCCTCTGCCTGGTTCCCTCCCTGCACAGCCCCTGCCCACCCGTGTGGAATGAAACCATGTACATAAATAACTGATGGTGTATAACTATGGAGACTGTTCTGGGCCCTCCCCTTTCTCTCTGTCTCTCTCTGTCTGTATCTCTCTCTCTCTGTCTCTGTCAAAAATAATAAAATACATCTTTAAAAAAAGGCAAAAGTAGTTATTATAATAGTGATTGAAATCAAAACAGAGGCTGTCTTCAGAAAGGGTGAGGTAGAACTTGGGAACAAATGAATGAAAGTATCTGAAGTGCTGTTAAAATCTATTTCTTGATCTAGGTGTTCCTTACAAAGTTACATTCAGTTTGAGAAGTGAGCTGTCTACCACATGTTTTGTGTAATTTCTGTATGTATACCACACTTCAAAATTTTACTGAAGCCAGAAAAAATTAAATATTGTAAAGTGTAAGAATTCAGAAATATTATTTTGAGATAATATAATATAATATTAAAGAAATATTAAATTGGGATAATACACTTTAGAAAAATTTTAAGAGGAATAAGACATGTAAAGGTCTTATTTTATCTTAAATGCAAAATGAAAAACAGATGCAATTGAATTCTCCTAAAATGCAAACCAACTTTTGCTCCAAAGTTAATAAAGTATTTTTCATTTAAAAACATCAAAGAATCAAGAAGAAAAGTATATTTAAATATATGTTAAATTATAGCATTCTACATTTTTTATATTAGAATTATAGTGCAATATTGAGCTTTTTATAATTTTTGTTTCATTAAAGTCATTACTTAAATTTCAATGTTACTCTTGGAAAACTGCATCTCAAAGAAACTAATTTTGGTTTCTTTGTAAATGTGCCACTTAATTATTCCTAATGGGAAAGTTTATTGTTCACTGTATATATTCATTCAGAAAAAAACAAAAAACAGAAAAACAAAAAAACTCACTAAATTCAGAAATAAGACCTCCATAGGGTCAATCTCTCCAGAAACAACTTCTACCTTGCTGGCCTCCAGCCACACTAACCTTTGGGTTTCTTCATCAAGCTTTGAAGTCTATTAGAAAACTCTCTAAAAGCTGAGTGTTCTGATTTTGCTGATGTCCCAGTTGCTGTCCCAGATGTCACTTGTGATTGATAGTTAATGGCCCCAATCCTTTGTGGCACTAATCACAAGGGATATGTTTTCATTCATTTCATGCATGCTATTTGGTAATGTCCTTCCACAGTGACTTTGGTCCTGGCCGTGTAGCTTGCTTTGGCCAATGGAAAGTACCAAATTTGCAAAAAATGAGAGCTTGGAGAAATCTCTTTTGCTTTCTGCCAACCTGCTGGAAGATAAGGCAATTGATGCAAAGCTGAATCACCTCAGCTGTCCCAGCTGAGGCCACTCTTTACCAGCTGACAAACATGTAAAAGAATCCCACCAAGATCCTAAGATCCTTCTATCATATGTAGGACTGATCAAACACCCATGAGTAAAGCCCACATAAGGCCAGAAGAAGCACCAAATTTACCTGCGCATTTGTGAGCTATATTTATTATGTAGCTATTCTAAGTCACTTAATGTCAGGGTTAGTATTTTATGCAGCATTGTTTTGTCACCATATACTTCGAAGATTCTCTTTACCATACACAGGCAGAATCAGAGAAATGCTTCAGAGAAATGAGCCAAGCCGTCTGCTGACCTGAGGTAATTTCCATGTTGTGTAATTCTGACTTTGTAGGAAAATACCAGCTATAGCCTAAAACTCTTAACATAGCACCAAATTATGACCTAAGATTGTCACCATTTTGCCGTTTTTATTGGATTTATAGTTGAAATTTTTTTTCTCATTGTCTCTAAATGCACTAGTAAGTCTGCAAACTTGACACTGTGCGCTTACATTGGCAGCACTGTATAAACAACTTAGATAAGGTTTCATAACCTTGGGATATCAGTGTCTCATAGTTGTGTTCATGTTGACATGTGGTGGTGTCTTGCTCAGTGGCATTCATTATTGTTACATGATTTTGTGTGCCATCACAAGAACATTGGAGCTGGAGTTTGATAAGACCTTTTTGAAGAGGAAAGACAATGTTTTGGGCCTTGTTATCACTGGTGATGAAGCATGAATGTAACCATATGACCCTGAAACATAGCATCGAAATGCACAATGGGGGAAGCTGGAATGGCTCAGTGAGTTAAACACTCACTTTGCAGCCCCGGAGCCTGAGGATCGAATCCCAGCCTTGGTCAATGCGGACCCATATGTTGAATTGGGGTGTTCCCCCAGTTCAGTTCTTGCCGGGGCCTATACAGGAGTCCCTTGGCCCAGTTCCTACCCTGTGCATTCTTGTGCCCACCTGTGGAGTGAAACTATGTGGAAAATTAATGCTGACAACTACAGAGACTGCTCTGGACCCTCTCTATTCTCTCTGCTTCTATCTGTCTGTCTCTCCATCAAAAAACAATAAAAATAAATCTTAAAAAAAAGCACAATGGAAGTCAGCCAGTTCTCCACAACCAAAAAATTTTCGTCAGTCCAAATCAAGAGACAAAACTGATGTTGCTAACCTTTTTTGATATCATACAGATTGTTCATTGTGAATTTGTAACAAATGGACAAATAGTCAACCGACTTAACCTTTTGGAAGTGCTGAAAAAGCTAGATGAAAACGACCTGACCTTTTCTCCAACAATTCATGGCTTTTGCATCAAAACAATGCAACAGCTCACGTGGCCCTGTCCATGGGGGAAGTTTTTAGCCAGTAAACAAAAAACTGTATTGAAACACTCCCCTCTACTCACTTGATCTGGCTCCCAGTGACTTTTTTCTTTACCCAAAAATAAAGGAAATATTAAAAGGACATTTTGATGACATTGAAGACATTAAGTGTAGGGGAAGCCGGGATGGCTCAGTGGGTTAAGCGCTCACTTTGTAGCACCAGGGACCGAGGATCGAATCCTGGCCCCAGCCTGTGTGGACCCATATGCTGAACTGGGGAGTTCCTCCAGTTCAGTTCTCTCTCTGTCTCTGTCCCTGTATCTCTCTCTCTCTCTCTCTCTCTCTCTCTCTCTCTCTCTCTCTCTCTCTCTCTCTCTCTCTCTCTCGTCAAAAAAATAAAATAAAATAAAAAAATAAAATAAAAAATTATTAAAAAAAAAAAAAGATATTAAGTGTAATACAACAATGGCTATGACAGCCAATCCAGAATGAGTACCGAAATTGCTTTGATTTGTGGACTAGGTGCTGGAATCCATGCATAGCTTCCTAAGGGTTATACTTCGAAGTTAACAGTAGTGATATTCAGCAATGAGGCATGTTGCACTTTTTTCTTATGAGTTTGCAAACTTAATTTTCAGATTTTATACATGTAAAAATAGTAGCTACTCTTTCTTTTCAAAATGCATAGTCCACAATCATTTCTGCTTAGGACCACTTCACATATGGTCTCCTAAGGTAAAACTACATCCTCTCCTGCTATGACTTGTTACCATCTACTTTTTCTTTAAACATCAGCTCACTCATCACCTCATGGAAGAGTTCCCTGACTCCTAAATAAGAAAAGTGTTCTGATTTTATCATGTTCTCCTGCTTTGTGGCACTCATCACAAGTCACACATTTTCATTCATTCATTTTGTGTAATTTTTAGGTTATCTTTTCTTACCTAGATATTAAGTTTTGTGAAATCATAAATGTTACCTATTTTTGCTTACTGTTTTTTCTACTGCCTAATACAATTCCTAGTGCTTAAAAATCAGTCAATAACTATTAGGTGAAAGAATAAATTTAAAGCAATCACAAAATCAATAAAAATTTAAATTGAAAGATGTAGTTGTATATTTATTTAATTAATAAGATAAGCTTTACTTGTTAATCTGTTAGTTTTCTACAGTAAGGAAATTGCTGTATAAAAATTCTATCAAAAAAGAAAAATGAATGATAAATAAATTTTTAAAAGCTGGAGAAAAGCCTACAAACTAGTAAACAAATGAGAAATTGAGGACTTGAATTATATTATAAAGATTATTTATATTCATTAAATTCTAATATACTACCCTCCAATAAATGTTGAAATAAAAAGATTGTCAAAAACCCTACATATCAAATTAGTAAATCTAATTTAAAATGGTATAATGCAATATTCATATTAAATTTTAATGGAATTCATAATCATTGGAGTCTTTTGGATAATATCAAAACAACTGTTCAAAGCAGATTTTTACCATTTAGTACCAATATGTATCTCATTCCATTTTCAGTTTAATTAGGTTTTTAATGAAAAATTGAAGTGGAGAGGTCAAATACTTTTATTGATTATTTATATAACTAAATCAGCATCATGTTAAGACTGTTAAATATGTAAAGAAATGAAAGAAAAGTTTCAGTATACCGTAATTTTTTATACTTTGATGTTATAATGTATTAGAATATATACTATGTTATATTAGATTATGTGGTAATGTTTTACACCAACTTCTCAGAATAAAACTGCCTATTAGATGATGTTACAGTATCTATCCTGATATTTCAATATAAATTTTTCAAATCCCATAATACCAAGTTGTAAAAAGCAGTTAGCACAGTGAAAGCAGCAAGATGGCCAAATAAAATATCTTTTACACATATCCCCTTCCCAACAACAATTTGGTATCTGTGCGTGTATATTGATTTGTTAGAAATAGGTATAACTTTGAAGAAGTAAAATAGTTCAAAATAAAAGTTTAAAACAAATAAATGAAAAAGTTAATGATGTTTTTATGGTAACTATAACAATGTATAAAATTTTAAAGTCTCTTGTTAGCAGTCTGTTAAATTAAGGAGTGCTGATATATTGTTTATCTGCATGCTCCCTGCTTTTTAATCAACACTAATGGGCCTACGCAGGCACATCAAGGATTCATTTCACACAATAAATATCTTAATCACAATCTTATTAAATCCTTAGCCCACAAAAAGATTCAATCTCAAAGAAGGTAGTTTACTGATGTATGGATAGGTATGCACAAACACAAACTCATATTTGTCTATACTTTTCAGTTCTTAAATGTGCCTTTGTTCTCTTTGTCATTGTAATTTTTCTCTTTTTCTCTGTAATCCTTCTACACTATTATACTTACTGATATTAAATTTATTTTAATTTTATCACCACTTCTAAAGAGAGGACATAGACATGCGTATTCCTACTTGCTTTACAAAACTATCATTTTTCTTGGGATTTAACTATCTGAGGCATGTTTTCATGTAAGAAGGCAAAAGCACAAGAAAGCAAGCCCAATCTCGAACAGTTTTCAAACCTTCACTTGCACCATATCCATTAATACCCCGGGGGTCAAAAAAAGTTATGTAGGCAACCCAACATCTTTGGGATAAGGAAATATATTCTCCCATGACAGTGTGGGGAAGAGGCCTTGAATAGTGCTGCAAAGACAATCTAATCTACAATATTTACAAGCAAGGGATTACAGAAAATGGAAGGAAAAAAGAACACATAAAAAATGCTCCTATTCACTCTATTCCACATATATAGAGGTTATTTAAATCCATAGTGTCTATTGAACACTTTAGCACAAATTTAAATTCGTCTCTTTTTACTCTAAGGTTTAAAATGCTTAAATAGTTAATAAAACTAAAAACAGTTTTTAAAATTAGATAATGAAGTTTTCTAACAATCGCCACATGCAAAAAAAATTAACTGTGAAAAATATGATAAGATCCATAAACAGTTTTGTAAACAAAAGGATGGTTAAATGGTTAGACGCCTGAGAAATTGCTTTATTTTTACAAAGATTGTAGAGCTGGATTTACTTATGTTTACTCACATAAATACTGTGATAGAAGAATGATGTTTGTGTTTCTATAATACTTTAAAGTCAAGGCAATATTATCCACGCTAACTGCTCATTTCTGTAGTTCATTTTATTGAACACCATCAACTCATGCTACAATGTTCTAGTTTAACCCATTTTTCTAAACTCCCTTATCATTCTAACAGGTTTATTTCCATATACAAAATATAAAGAGAAAATAACACTGTCTAAAAGGAATCGATTTCTAAAGTTAATGTAATGATTTTTTTTTTTCCCAAATGATTGTTCCATACTGGATTTCTAGGTTGTGTTATTTAATTTCATTACGGTACATATTGAAAGTTAGTAGTTTATAATTTTCAGTCAGTATTCATTGAATTGTTTACCAATCTTATTGCTAAATGGTACATAGAAATCCAGGATCAATAATGGATTCTACTATCTTCATAGAATCTGAAAATATAGACAGGCTTCTTGGGGAGGGGAAATAAAACACTTTGATGAGAAGTTTCATTGGAAATAGTCAATCTAGAGTTCAGGTAATTATTTGAAACTTTTAAACCTGATTGATTTTTATTTTCTTACTATTAAGCAAGCACAAACTTCTGTATTTATATATTTTATTTATATTTATTCTTAAATTTATGGAAGAGTTCCAAGTGCAGTGCAAAGAATCTTTTGCTTTTCTGAAAGCTTTCAGTGTAAGCACACATTCTTTCCCAGCAGGGCACACTTTTTACCTGAGTTGGCTCTGACTCCCAGTTTCAGCCTTCCCCTCCACATTAAAGCCATTGTTACTTTGTCCCTTTAGAATAGAATTACTCAAGAAAGGAGGAGGAAGTAACTGCTGTAATTACACATCTGTATTTCCATTTTAGTCATTTTGGTTAAGGAGTACATACTGTGTCATCAGTTATTGTCATAAAGAGGAACCTTGGAAAGTATTACTCTGGAAAATAGTGATTCAGAACACCTTTGTTTGCTTTATCTATTTGAATATCCAACTCTTCAAATTGGTTGCATAAAAATGCTACACCTCACAAATAACAATTTAAATTATATAACAGCATAACTCATACCTAATGTTTGATTTTTATATATTTTTCTATCATCATATATGGCAATAATCTAATTTGATACCGCTTGTAGGATGTTGAAGACATTTGAATGCATATTTCACTTAGCTTATGAGTACAAACTACTGAAGATAATTTTCATATTTTGTTACAATTCTGAGTTATACTTAGTCATGTTCATTAGTGTTACTGTTGTTCTTTCAGTTTACTTTCAGTTTTTAATTTTGCAGGCTAATTTATTTTAAATAACTAATCTTAAAAGATGTTAAGTCTCAAACTAAATGTAAATACATAGGAGAAAAAAAAGATAGTCTATTCCAAAATGAAAATATTTCTGTCTTCATTTCTAGAAAAATAAGCAGTTTTTATAACATCAGGTGCAAGGAATAAGAATGCTATTAGTACTAAGTGTATTTTCTACAAGTAAACCACAAAGTGCTTTTGCAAATCAATAAGCACTGAAAATGAAAAAGTTAAAACCTATCCAGAGGGTAAATCATTCTCAAAGCCAAAGGACAGTGGAAGATAATGGGCCATGGAAGGTTCCTCTTTCTCTCTGTTCAGGATGCTCCTTTGTTTTTGCCTCCTGGAGACAAAGGATTTAGGCGCATAGACCCTACAATGGAGAAATAATACAGTAATTCTGGGACAGAGAATGGCCTTGAAAACTGCTACAGTGGTGGAAGAATATTTGGGTGGTTTTTTTTTTTTAATCTATTCCAGACTTTTTATAGAAATGTTTCCACTATAGTATGTTATAATTTAAAAGTACTCTTCCCCCATCTTCTACTCTGATTCTCCTCCAATAAAATATTTGTATGTTATAATTTTGATAACAAAATCAATACATATGTTTTGAAAATAATTTTCCCTCACTGGTTTTTATTCAGAGGTAATCATGTAATACAGAGGTGTCCAACTTTTGGCTTCCCTGGGACACATTGGAAGACTTGTTTTCTTGGATCACACATAAAACACACTAACAGGAATTATAGCTGATGAGCTAAAAGAAAAACAATCACAAAAAGTCTCATGTTTCAAGAAAGGTTATGGATTTGTGTTGGACCACATTCAGAACTGTCCTGGGCCATGTAGTCGGTCGGCCATGGATTGGACAAGCTCGGTGTAATACATTTTACTTTAAGCAAATTGTGCTTGGGAATATTTTTCTTTTATGTTATAAGAAATATATAGGAGAGAACAGATCACTTCAGCTCAGAATCATACAACTACCAAGAATTTGAATTATAAATATTTTTATTTAACCATTATCCTCTGATCATTTATTCAACAGGCCAACATTTATTGAATAACTGTCATTGCCACAGAACTATAAAATATTAGCCCAAGGCACACAGTGATAAATGAGAATGCACCCAGGCCTTAGAGACATTCAGAGTCTAGATGGTGCCTCCACGGGGCAGCCTTCAAAATGTTTGGAAAATTGAAAGTGAAAGTTATTCTGTCATGTTCTGTTAATATCCATGAGAAGAAAACATTCACTTTAGAAAGAAAGAAATTGTGAGAGTCAATGTACCTAGAAAACATCGATTAAATATTAATAGGTTTCTATGATACATTGAAAACAAGTATAAGTAGGAATCAACATTCGTTGGTCTAAATCACAAAAGACCTAGTATCTTCAAAAAGTGGTGTTATAAATTCTATCAATGTAGACTCCTCTGTCTTAGTATAAGCAGTTATATTCTAGCTGTCAAAGAATCAGAGAATTAATGCAATATATGGTGACTGAAATCTCCATTCATTTTAAGTCTCTTCTGTTTCCTTAATTGAGAGGTTTTGAAGTATCTATTTTAACAGGATAATTGACTTCACCCTTCATTTTATTTTTCCTTTGTAGATAGTCTGCATAATTGTCTGAGATAGTGGTATAGCTCATTATGTGTTCTGTTCATTCAAAAATACTGACTAAATATATACCTTCTGCAAGTAGTAAAACTGTTTACATTCCACTTGGTTCATGGATAGCTTCTCTTCCAATTTTGTTACTGTATATCTCTGTAGAGTCACACATTTATAATGTCACTTTAAAAATTAATAATTCTGGATTGATTTTCAATGGCTATAATTTCTTGCATCCTGTTACCTGTATATGATATAGTAAGACTAAAGAAACGTATCAGTTACCTAATGCTATATAACAAACCATCCCACATTTTAGTGGTTTGAAACAAGAACAATTTACTATTTTTTATACTTCTGTGAGTTACGGTAATTGAAAAGTTCCTCTGTTGGTTTCACCAGGGATCACTTATGTGGTTTCATTCAGCTGATGGGTGGCTGGGCCTCTCATCCTCAATTAGATTTGACTACACTTCTTCCCACCATAGCATGTTTCTTTATCCATGTATCTATTTACTGACAGGTTGTTTTCATATCTTGGCTCTTGTGAATAATGCTACAATGAACATGAGTGTGCAGATACCTCTTACAGATTATGGTTTCACTTTCTTTGGAAATGTAACCAAAAGTAGAATTCTGGATCATAAAGTAGCTCTGTTATTGATTTTTTTGAAGAAACTATACTGTTTTCAAAGTTGCTATACCAATCTACCTTCCCACCAACTGTGTATGAGGGTTCCCTTTTCTCCACATTCTAACCAGCATTTGTTACCACTTGTCTTTTTTTGCAAATTAAAAAAAGTTAGTTTTCATCTCATGGTAAACAAGATTTCAAACTTCTTATCTAAGTGTCATTTTCAAAAATTGTAGTTTATCATGTTTGCCTTTCAAAGGGATTTTCATTTTTATGAAGTAATGGAATATGTTTAAATATTTCAGGTATTTTATGAAGAGCTATGTGACAAAGAACTTGCCATCATGTCCTTGGCAATTTGGGCAGCTCTGAATATTACAGGGCTGAAATCTACTTCCTGGTAACTTCTTTTCAGAATTTCTCCCAAGCACTTTCTGAAATGGTCTATCCACATTAGAACTCCTAGCTTTCTCCATTCTATCTGGTACTTCGTTCTTTCCATGTGGGAAAAAATAATTATGTGGTCAGTGATTATGCTAAAAAATGGAAAACCTTCATGACGGAAGCTTGCTATGGTTCTTTAGACTGCTGGATATGCCTTTTGCTTGGAGTTTCTCTGAGGTTTTGGCCTATTTCCTTGAGTCTAATGGGATATAATATGTCCCTGAAGTGATGGTTAGAGCCTGAGAGGTGTTATCACAGTTACAGGATAACCTGTTACTGCTAAAGAGGATATGTTAAAATAGCTTCTTCTCAAGGAATAGTTTATAATGAGATATATACTGATTTTTAAAAATTCCTCTGAAGGTAAAAGGTTATTTTATGTGTATTTTTTAGTGCTGATGAAATATTCGTTTTAGATAAACCATCTAGAATAAATTAAAAATAAGAAATTAAGTTTCTTTAAATGATTATGAAACCTAATGAAAGAAATGTTCATATAAGCATACCTTCTAGAGTGAAAAGTTCAGACACATATTCTGGAAATTCAGACAAAAACATGTTGGCAGAATTTCTTTGTCACCCCACTTATATTGGCCAATACAATTTTCCTTCCCATTATAACAAAAAATCACATTCTCTTAAAAAAATAAAGGAGGTGATTAAATACAGTAAATGGAGAGTTAAGAATCAGTGCCTTGTGTCCTGGACATCATTTCTTGAAGGGTCATCTAAAGTAGAATATTGAAGGCAAGCACCTTATTAGTATTCCTAAAAGCATGAGAGATTGATCATTTTTAATCCTGAACAATATAGCATGATGCAATTTAAAGAGAATAAATACGACAGTCTAAACACAACCTGATATATACTGGTCTCTATACACAGTACCTCCAACACTTATAAGGCTCACACTTTTATATAAATATTTTTCATCCCATTTAACAGATGAAGAAAGGGAGGTTTAGAGAACTTAACTGATATACCCATATTTACATAAATTGTGAGAAAGATCAACTTGTTTTACTCAAAGTCTACACCCTTTCAATGACACCACAAGCCAAGTTACTGTTTTTCCAGACCCACGTTGAGGAAAATTATAAAAGCTCTGGGCTCATTGTGGTTGCTTTAGCAGCATAGCATGACACCAGGAGCAAAGGACTTTGAGTCAGGTAAACTGATCTTCAATTTTCCTTCTGAGCTGTAAGATTTTCTGGTGAGTTATTTGTATCACAGTATCCAGTTTTTTTATTTGTATTTATATAAATAAATATTTATAAAATATTTATATTTATAAATACAAAACGTAAACTGGATATTCTCTAAGATTCATTCCAGATTAGAAGTGCTGTAATCCTCACACACAAATTTGTTGTATTTTTCTTTTCAAACAAGAGTTATCTAGATTTTGAAAGTTGTACCGGTATTTATTTTTTATGAAATGAGTGATGTGTGACTGAAGGTCTTTTGATGTTATAATAGTAATTCTCTTCTTATTTGGCAATTGCAAGATCCTTTGGATCACATATAGTTAAATTTCTGAAGTATAAGAGCTGTACGGGAAGTATC